>PVJX010001761.1:0-149935 GCA_004027295.1 Dolichotis patagonum | reverse complement strand
TGCCAGCATGCTGCTGCCTTGAGGTGGCACTTTCCCTCTGAAACCTGAGAAGAAACATCAGCGTTCTTTGGATCACCTTCAGTTTCCTTCCACTCTGGGAAGGCTCTTCTGGAGTTATTTCTAACACCACTGGGCTGAGCAGCCATATTTGTAGCCCTTATAAGACAGCACATAAACCCAACCTAATAAACTGCCATTCCGACCCTCCCATCTCAGAGGCAAATGGAGCTCTATGAAGCAGAAAAAAACACAAGATTCCAGTGGGGGTGTAACTAGCACTGCAAAATGTAACTTTAAAAGTTAATTTTTTTTTATAGAGATAAGCAACTTCTCCAAACTTCCTCCTGCTGAACACACAGCAATATTCCATTCTCTCTTTAGCCCAAAAGAAGTGTGACAGGATAAGCAGACGCCAGCCCCAGGATGCCAGGAGCCTGGTATATTTCCCAGAAGAGCAGGGTGAGCTGAAGATGGCTGAGAGTGACAAAGCAAGTGTGGAAATGTGCATTACTTCTGTCTCCCCCTCAACCCCCTCTCTCTAAGGCCACTGCCCACCTGTAAAGGAGATGGTGATCTAAGGTAAAAGGACGCTCCATCTCCTCAGAGTTAGGTTTGTATAGATCCTTTTCCCATAAAATTAGAGTGTGCTTTCAGTTATACAGGCCATATTCTATCACATAAAATTACCTTTTCCTAAGTCAAAGGTAACTAAACGTTTTCTAGGAAGTCACGAAGTAGCGCGAGCACTTTTATTTTTGAGGAGTTAACAACACACCATCAGTGTCTCTATTCTTTTTATTTTTCTATCCTCTTAAAATCTCTAAATCTGAAATTCTTCTGTTGATAAGTGGTTCAAGAAGTTTGAACTGAGCCGGATCTGGTGGTGCATGCCTGTAATCTCAGCACTTGGGAAGCAGAGGCAGGAGGATGGCCACGAGTTTGAGGGCAGGCTGGACTACATAGTGAGCTCAACGCTAGCCTGAACTACGCAGGGAGACTGTGTCTCATAAATGAAAAACAACAAATTTGAACTCTACCCTGCCACATAAAGAATGATTTTAAGCTCCTAATGGCTTACATAATTCTAAATGGTACTGAGAAACCGCTGCCCATCCTACTGTAAAAGTGGTTGCAAGAAAACGAAAAAAAAAGAAAAAAGAAAAAAAAAGATGAAAGATACAAAAGGAAGCGAAAGGAAAAAAAACCCCTCTAACTCTTAAAAGTTTCATTTTGCAGTAGTTTCACTGTCACTAACTTCACAGGCAACGTGGAAGAGGTGGTTAAGCGCTGAGCTTAAGCTCTGGCGGAAGCCAGATTCAAAGCAAAGCCCTGTTATTACGCTGCGTGGCTTTAGGGGAAACCACGCGCGCGCTCTTCTGGCTGTTTTCCTCCCTGCAAAGTGTGGGGACAGCACCGAGCTTGCAAAGTCTTTATGGCACATAACTTGAGCTCAGACTTTGCCTTAGCCCTGCACTTCTGCAGCAAGGGCCAACGTGAGTTGCCTGAAGCGACACACTGCAACTCTCCTGGCCTGCGCGACTCGGACCCTTCAGGATTAAAAAAATGTGAGCGACATGTGTGGGTTCTGGACCTCCTGCCCTGGCCCCCCTGTGGTCACAGCTCCTGAGGACATGAAACAACCGCCGAAAATAGACCGTCGCTGTGCTGTGGCTGCAAGCCCGGGCGCCGAGTACCCCCCCCCCAACCCCCGGCACGTGCTGAGGCACTCTCTCCTCGCCTGGCTCGATCCCTCGGCCTCTGGGCTCGTTACCTGCTCCGCCTCCGCCAGCCAGAGCCAAAGCTGCCGCCACGTCCGGAACTTGTTTCTGTCGCTAAACATGAAGCACATTTCCGGGCTAGCATAGCGGGAGGAAAGCGGAGAACGGTAAGTGTCCAACAAACCACCTCTGTCTGCAGCTGCCATGCCTAACGGGACCCCGCTGCAGCCAACAGGACAAACGAGAGCGGAAGCGGAAGGGTAGTGGCCTTGGGGGCGGGACTTCCCCTCTTGGCCCCACCCCCAGGGAATCCGGGCTCTAGGACTGGTGTGGCTTCCTTCGTTTACCACGAAAGTGATTAGCAATGAACAAAGGATAGGATGGATAGGAAATAAGATATAGCATAGTGGGTTAGATAGAGATATGAGAGGTAGATAAAGCGCTATAGAAGTTACCAAAATCCCTCTGTGCCTCAGTTTTTCCGCCAGTAAAAGGCATATTAAGACTCGTCTTTGAAAATGGTTTTGCAGATGCTGTATTAGAGCGGAATCTGGCACACTTGAAAGGCACGGTGTGTTTGCTGTTATTTAATTATATCGTCGCCTCCCCTCATCCCATTCCTACTGCCTGCCTCGTACCAGGCACAGTTCTGAGGAGAAATGAAGGTGCTCAAGGGAAGTTGGTGTTTATTGCGTACCAAGTGAATCCCTTAATGCCAAGCTGCAAGGGAATGGATTTTAGCTAGCGCTTCTGGCTGAGGGCAAGAGGAGGCACATAGCAGTAAGCACAGCCGGATTTAAAAGCCTCTATTTTTCTTATTGGAGACAAAGTCTCGCTATGTACTTTAAGCTGGCCTTGAACTATGTAGCCCAGGGTAGCTTTAAACTCCCATCAGTCCTTCTGCCTCAGCCTCCTGAGTGCTAGGATTACAGGTGTCACCACTTCCAACTCAAACCCACTTTAGAAATATCACACTTCAAATGTGTCACATTACCCTCCTACCTCTTGTCTAGGATACTTTTCTCACTAACTTCTTAAAATCCAGTCCAGAAAATATACCCTGATAGTCCCATCTGATTGGCCAATAACGGTGAAAACCAGTATGGTTTTGGTAAGACTTTCCTAGGTACTAGGCATTAGCCTGTGTGCTTTATACAGGTGAACTAATTTAATCCTTTTAACAATCCCAACTTTGTTCGGTGTTATTGAGAGTATACAAGTGAAACTTTTGGTATAGAGTAAGTACTTGACAAATGCTATCCATTCTTATGGACCCGGTATGTAGATGACAAAGGCAGGGGAAGATTGTTCCCGTCTCACCCCACCCCTCAGTGGAGATTGAACCTGGGGTTTCACATTAACCTACATCCCTAGTTCTTATTTATTTAGACGGGGTCTTGCTAAGTAGCTGGAATTACAGGCATTTGGTATCACCCCCAGCAGACTGTCTTTAGAATGCTCTAGGAGACGGGGAGAAGATCCAGGAACCTGGTTGTGAACAGTTCCAAAGCTGACCATCCCTGTGTGCTGCACCATCCATATTGTGCTGTTCTGAACTTACCTGTTTTTGAGTTCAATAAAGTGAGACCTCCCAGGTTCTGCTTCAAGTTCCTGGCTTTGATGAGGTGAACTCCCCTTTCCCAATAAAGTATTTCAGAGACATGAAGAGTTCCTGTCATCTCTATGTTTCTACTTTCATTCATTCAATCAAAAACCTATGGACCATTTGCAACGTTCTCTTCCCACTTCCTTACATGTTGAGTGATCTCCTGGCTTCGTACAGGTAAACCTTTCATCAAAGTTCAGTATTGGTTGCTTTTCCCACCGATGACAAACTGGAAAGAGGCAGAAATCATGTCTGTCTTGGTCACCTGTGTTTCCTAGTGCCAAATCTACCGAAGTATACTGGCCTGAAGCAGTCTAGCCTAGCAAGAGGAGTAGGCCCACAATAGTCACGTTAGATCCTGGCACTACTTTGCCTCTTCCCTCATCCTGTCATACCTCCTTTCATACCTCCTCATCCCATGTTTCCAGATGTCCAGGTTTAGCAATCACAATTTGGACCAAAGTGCCAATTCTAGAATACCTTGACAATTAGCAAAACGTACCAATTACTTGGACTGATTACTGAGATTTGTTGTTTTGCAGCATTGGGGATCGAACCCCAAGGCCTTTGCGGTGAGCTACATCCCCAGCACTTTTCTATTTCCTCATCATCTTGCTAAATGCTCAGTTGCTTGGGCTGGGCTCGAACTTGCAATCCTCCAGCTTCGGCCTATATGTATGCACCACCATGCCCAGCTCCAAATTGCTCTTTCTTCATCTTTTTGTTTCTTATGTTGCTTCCTCGCACCCTCACAAAAAGCAGTGGTAGGCATTTCCCTGAGATTTAGCCAGCTTTTCCTTCCCTGGGAAACTGTTTGCAGAACTGTAAAGCTTACCTTCTGATTCTGAAGTTCCTCCAAAGTGGTTATTTTGTTCTGCAGAGCTGGGGATGGCAGCCATGTCTTGTGCATGCCAGATGAGTCCATGAAATATTGGTTCTTGGTCTTCAAAGGCTACCCACACACTTCCATCTGGGTGTCACTGTCACCTAAGGCAACATCTCTCAACTGGATTTTTAGTATTTTCTCTCTTGTGGCATAACTCAATTAACAAGTCTCATTTTAAAAAAATATCCATTTTTATTTTTGGCTTTTAAAGGCCTATAATTTCTTAAATAATTCTTGATATAACTACCTGTTCTTTTTAGAACATCCATTCACCATGTATACATTCAAGGGCCAGGGCTTGTATCAGGCAACAGAATACAATGAGGTTGGAGTGGAAAAAATAAGGGTGACAGCAGAAGAGAGGCGAGTTTGGGGAAGTGAGTGGAAGCCAGACAATGAAAGTCTTGTTAAAAATAAGGACACTTGAAAGTTCATTCTAAGCAACGGGAAGACACTAAAGGATTTTAAGACTAGAGAATCACCTTGCTAGATATGTGTTTTGAAAATTACTCCATTATGTACATTGACAGATTAGGGGAGGGAAATCGGAAAGGGAAGGAAGTGGGGGAGGATGGATTAGTGGCAGGGGAATTAGAGGTGAGAAATCAATTGGGCCAATGCAAGGGCTTGCTAAGACCTAACAGTGTGATGGTCTAGCTCAGACAGGGTTCAAAAAGGGAAGAGAGTAAAAGGCACAATCAAGCCAGGTTGGTGACAGGTCAGTGGATTAGTTAAGGGAAGTAATGGGAGGCAAAGTCAAGGGTTATGACCGGGGTTTTAGGTTTTATTGTTGGATAAATTAGGGATGTCGATGCCAGCTACCAGAAGGTGGGAGGTGGGGCAAGCAGGCGATACCAAATTGTTTTGGATTTATTGAGTTTGCAGCATATCCAAGGACTTTGAAATATTGAAGTAGATAATCATATATGGTATACATACCTGGAGCTCAATGGTGATGTTTGGGAGATATAAGTTGGATACAGGGAGACTCAAAGGGAATGAGAGCAGCTTGTGCGGGATTTGTGGACAATGGTGTGCAGTTTGAATCTTAGGTATTAAGAAAAACCACGGAGGTTATGCATGAATAATGCAAATTAGGGGCAGGCACAAGTTGTGGGAGCTGCATAGAGAACAGTCTGGAGCAGGGACAAGAATAAAAGGGCAGATGACGAGGAAGCTGCTGTGGGGTTGAGATGAGCACGGAGAGTGGTGGGACCCAAGCTGGTGTCGGAGTTTGTTTGTGGATGCACATATTATAGGACTTCCTCATGGAGGCAATGTGGGGTAAGACATGAGTTTGAATAAATGGGTGAGCAGAGCCAAAAAGCTGGTGGAGGGAAAAGGGGAGTCGATATGACCAGGAGGGTGCAGGGATTTGTCCATTTGACTTCAGCAATTTGGTAGCCAGAGGATGGATATCAGAGAGGTCAGGGTTCAACATACAGTTTAGACAGAACAAACCTTTATGTTATATTGAAAGACATAGAACTGAGTGAAATCATCCAGGGGAAGCAATAGGACTGGCAAGCAGTACACTGAGGACAGAGCCCAGGGGTGGTGCCAATTGTAGAGCGGATGGCAACAAGAAAACAGGAGGAACTGTTCTGAGCTCCCATGCAACCCCATGTTCTGAGCTTCCAGACCAGGCACAAAGGGACGGACCACGTGGGAGAGAGACAGGAGGCAGAAGTACATGTCACTGTGCAGGGGGCAAGGTAGATTTTGCAGATTTGCTCTTAGAGAGAGGTTGACAGTGACTTTAGAAAATTTTCAGTGGGATAATGAGTAGGAACCAGATGGGAATAGGTGGAGGAGCAGGAAAGAAAATTTCCAGAGGGACGATATAACTGGAGAGAGAGGCTAGCATGTGGGCACACAGAATAGCTACTGTGGGATGGGCTCTAGGAGGGCCCCAGGTCAAGAGTTGAAGGAGACTAACAGAGGATCTTTCCAAGCATTGGAGGAAGAACCAGCATGAAGAGACAGGGACCTCTTTGCTTAGAGGTAGAAATTTGAGGGAATTTTTCTGAGACCTCTCATTTTCTCTGTGCACTAATGGGAAAAATCCTCAGGTTAGCAATTTGAAATCAGGGCTGAGGATGTGGCTCTGTGGCAAAGCACTTGCCTAAGCATGAGTGAGGCCCTGGGTTCCAGCTCCAGCATGCCAGGAAAAAAAAAAAAGTCAGAAAAGACCTTAACTAAGAAAGGAATGGTTGTTGAGTGAACTCATCAGAAGGACATAGGAAGCTTGCTGGGCTGTGTCCAGGTCCCTTTGGTAGTTGGTTGTAGTGGACTTATGGGGGGGGGTCCTTATTTGCTCTCTTAATGACTTCTCCAAACTCCAGCCATAGTGGGCTGCTTTGAATGCTGGTGGAAAATACAAAACGGAGTTTTCCAAAGTGGAAATTTCATCATGTAGGTGTCTAGAAAACAGGAGGAGTAAGAGAACTAATGGGTGTAAAAAGCATAGTACTCAAATCATGGGCTATAAAAGCAAAACTGGATTAGAGGGGAATGGCTGATGAAATAAGAATAGAGCCATTGGACATGAGTGGGAGCCAGCAGAACAGGAGGCTATGATAAAAGACGTTAAAATTAGTCATGCCAGAGGGGAGAAATTTGGGGTCAGATCTGGCGAGACTGAAGAGGAAGGAAGAAGTTGAGAGGTCCTGGAGACTGGATGGACCTGCACCCTGAGGAAAACTGAGTCCGATGTTAACGCTTTAACACCACTTCTGTTGGCCACTTATGCTTTTATGTTATTATTTTACAGCACTGGAGACTGAACTCATGACCCTTACACTGAGCTACATCTCCAACCCTTTTTACAAGATTATTTTACATTTCTGAGGCAAGTTGCCAGGTAGGGCTCAAATTTGGAATCTTTCTGCCTCAGCCTTTGACAGTGCTGTGTGCCATCAGGGTCAACTCTATTTACACATCTTAATATAATCAAAGTTTTTCATTTCTTTCTACCTACATCTGCCAGTGTTTACTTTTTTTGTGATGAAAAAACTGGCTGGTACATGTCAGAAGTCTACAGTCGGAAGTCTGCGTGTTTTGCAGGTCAAGCCTCTGATATAAATTTTTTGTTTTTCTTTTGGGTCCTAGGGGTGGAACATGGGGCCTTGTGCATGCAAAATGTGTGTTCTACCACGAGCTACGTTGTGTACTCACACACTTTCTGTCACTTGGGAAATGAGTTGTAGTAGTTAAATGAATACCTATGTGTGGCATGTTTAGAATAGTGCCCAGCTTGTAGCAATCATTTACTCAGTGTTACCTATTATTGGCTAACAACATTATGCTAAGCCTTCACTTCCTGATGAAATGAATTTGCCATAGTGATCAAAAGATATGGTGAATATTTAATGGAACTCATTGCGGTAAGACATTTTCAAGAATGATGGGCCGAGTGTGTTTGGAATGGAGAGTATTTTGAGAGGGTTAATGGCAATGTCTCTTTTACTGTAACAAATTATTTGATTTAAACATTCATTGTATTTTATCATAGTTCATTGATCAACCATTTATCACAGTTTCCGGCAAATAAAAACACTGCAATGTATTCTCATCCACCTTATTCACTGGACTTGGCACCCTGCAAATTCTGACTCTTCCTTAAAGTCAAAATGACTATGGTATGTAAATGTTTTGATTAGTTTAGGACAATGAGCCAGCCACAACAGAACAACTAAAGACACAAGAGAACTTCCACAACTGCTTGAGAAAGTGAAAAGAATGATGGGATGTGTTCAAAAGAAGGAGGAGTACTTTTAGGGGGGTTTGTAGTATATCTTTTACTATAATAAATCATGTCTCACACAGCATCCTGAGAATTGAATCAGATACACAAGTATCTGGGCCTCAGAAAAATCAGAACCCATTCATTTTTCTTTTCTGCCATTGTGGAAGTGTTTCATGATCATGTATATAATAATTTTCTCCTTGAGCAGCCGACAGTTAAATAAGGGATGGTAAAGATGGGGAAAGCTAGGCCCAGGGGTTAAGGCTGTGGCTCTCCTCTGCAGTGCTACAGAACCCAGTGCAGGTGATGGGCAGGTGTGGCATTTTCTGGACAAAGCCAGTTGCTGGTTATCACCCCTGGTCATAGCAGTGGTGGAAGGCACCGTTCCTTTTCTATCTTAGTGTTCTAATGCCAGATGCAAACTAGATTTCAACAAAACAACAGCAAAGGCAGAACGACATTTCTTTTAGAGAATTAAGGAGCAGGCAGTGAGCAGCACAAACTGACTGGCCCAACAGCCAACCCTAACAACAAAAACACAAGAAGATGAGAGGCAAAGCTGAGGTCCAAATTCCAATGTAGAATTTCAGGCAGCTTTTATGTGTGAGGCAGAGAGAAGGAGAAGAGGAGGGAGAGGAAAAATGATAAACATTTAACAAATGAGCAAATTAAATTGGCAGAATAAAACAGGAAAACCACAATAGTAAATGCTTAGCAGCCAAACACATTTATTAGTCTGTTTTCTTTTTTTTTCCAGAAACCCAAAAATATTTTGTAGTTATAATGTAAGCAACTGAGTTGCACATAATACAATCATATCTTTTCAAAATAAAATAAAATAAAAAACTAAACAAAAACAAAAATAAGCTGTTTTTTAAAAGCCCAAAAAAACCCTTCAGGAAACTCTTATATATGTATGACATCATCTCTCAGTTTTAATGAAATGACGGCGACTTAATTCCTTATTACTCAATCTGTCACAATCCAATAAAACACCACCCTTCAGTTTTTTTTGTTTGTTTTTGATATATATATATGTATATATATATATTTTGAAATCCAGCATGAGAAATACAGTACCTGCTATGGCAAAAAATACACATAAAATGCAACTTTTCAGCTTATTTGTACATTAGTAGAGTTTAACATTTTATTGTTTGTTTTTTTTAAGTGAACCAGTGATTTTAAGTACCACTATACTAAAAAAGTAAAATAAAATATAGAAAAGGGGGGCCCAGCCTGCCGTGCAAGTGCACCTCTAAAGTGCCTAGTTTCTGTGTCCATGTAAAACCAGTAATATGAGGAGCAATTTCAACATACGGGAGTTTGATTAAATCTCTATGTTAAAAAAAACAAAACAAAACAAAACACAATGCCATATCCTCTCTTTTCTCCCCTCAAGTGTCCTTAAATCTCATCATCCACTTTCTCTATTGCCCATCGGAAGAGAGAAAAGAAAGCCACCAAAATAATATTGTAAAAGCTATTTCAAGTATAAGAAAAACAAAACACTTATAGGTAACTTGCAGAGAGCATCAATATGTGCAGCTGTTTAGTCCTTTTGACAGGTTTTGTTTCTGCTGACAGTGTTTCAGATGAGAGGAGTTTTGCTGTACCTTCTGTTACCTCTTTGTGTGCAAAGTTGGAAAGCTGCCTCTTAAAAAACCAGCCTTCTTTTGATGCCCTTCTCTGCACCTTCTGTTTAAAGGGGGCAGGGAGAGCCACAAAGGGAGGAAGAGAGGAGAATGGGGGTCACGTGTCACAAGGAATTAAAAAGTACGTTTCTGCCTCTCCTCCTCAGCTATGCCCCCAGGTCCTCCCTGGCCTTCGTGACCAATCACTCACTGAAGTGAGCCCTGCTATCCACTGTTTCCTGATTTGGTAGGATGTATTTCACTATGTAAACATAGCCCCCTAGGATTATGGAACCCAAAGCAGCATTTATATCTCCGTAGAAAGGGAGAAAGATAAATAGTCCAGAAACCTCTCCTCAGGTTGCTTTTGTAGTCTGTTTTTGGTTATGCAGAACACAGATGGGATGGGTGGGCGCACAACATGAAGGTGTAAGCAAGAGTGGACAGTCAGGAGTGGGCACAGTTGAGCTGTTGTATCTGCTTTTTCCCTCCCAGAGGAGTTTTTATTTTAAACCTGTTAAAAATGTTCCTGCACCTTAAATCGTGCTGAGATTAAGGCCATGGGTACAGAATCTTGTGCACGTGTCTCTGAGCACATTCGAGGTGCGTGCACCATTTTGATGTCTTCTGTGAGACCACTGCAAACACTTTGGTCACTTGTGTGTGCAAAAGGTGGTAGTGGGGGGGTACGTCCCAGAAAAGAGGTGCAGAGATCAGCAGAGCCCTTTGGGAGCATCAGAGAGGGATAGGAGGGCAGGCAGAGCCCATGAGGATCAGAGGAAGGACACTGATAGGATAAGCGCCTCCAGATAAACAACAGAAGTAAAATCCTAAATCGACAGTGCCGGAATCAGAAGGTGGGTAGATAATGTGCATGCACTTATAATCAAGTTTCTTCCCTCGAAGGAAGTCGTCACTATACAAGATCAGTGAGATCACAACGAAAGGGCTTCTTGATAAGTTTACATAAAGTATGGCAAAGGGGGGCTTTTGTGAAGAAGCTACTCAAGATGATCCATTGCAACCCTGCCTGAGGGGAGCTCAAATGTAGGAAAGGCAGTAGCTGACAGAGACCTATGAGCAGCATGTGTTAAATGTATTTCCCTCTACTAAAGTCAGCCTTAAGCCTCATGGAGAGAGGAAAACCTAGAGGATGCACGCAGCTTTCAGGGTTGTTTGCGTGTCTCCTTCGACGAGTTTCCTTCAAGAAATCAGTACATTTCCAGAGCATCATAATACAACAAGGCCATGAATTCTACAGCGTACATTGAAATGCCAGGGAAAATCCCAGGGTGAACTTCACAATGACACTCAATGAATGTGTGTGTGTGTGTGTGTGTGTGTGTGTGTGTGTGTGTGTGTACTAAGATAGGGTAAGAGCTCAAGGTCTCACATAGAAAATCTCCTGGAGTCCCTGTGGGGGACTGATCTTCTGGAAGAGAGGACATTCTCCACCCCAGAACTAGGATGCTTGACTAGATGGCACCTAGTTAGGTCAGAACTTAAGACACTGGTCTGCTGTCACTGTGTGTGGGGGGCAAGAGAACAGCCCTAGCTCAGATGCAAATCCACCCCACTGACTTGCTCTGCCGTTTCTTCTTAAACATGAAAGAATTCAGATCTGAAACTTCTGATGGCTTAACATGGAATATATCGTATTTTAGGATTACTTTCACAGCAAAAAAAGTGCCTTAAAAGTTATCCTGCTATTTACATGTTCATATCTTATGAAGGATAACCCACCAATGTCAGAAAGGAGACAGGAATTAAGGGTTTACACTGCAGGGGAGTTAAGTGTACCTTGAGGTATAGTTTTGTGTGAGTTGAAACGTCAGGAGTTTTTTTGTTTTGCTTTTTTGTTAAAAGGCATTCTAACAGATTGGAACCCTGATAAGATCGTGCCCGTGCGGTCCTGCACAGACACAGAAGACTGTGAGCAAGTCTGGTTACTCATTACAGTACTGTGAACGTCAACAACAAAAACTGCTGCATGGAAAACACTGAATACAGGCCACAATCTTTCACTTAATGCTTAGATACTGCATTGCAAAAAAATGCCTAGACCAGAGCAATGTGTTGCTATGATATATCACAGGCAAGAACAACAAAGGAATTATCAGAATGAAGAGAAATGAATGCAGGCCTTTTCTGTGTCAGAACTTCATTGCTCGCTAGCTATGTACAGCATGGTGAAGTGGAGCGATTACATTTGGCTGGGGGATGGCAAGTGAGGGACAAAATGTTTTTTTGCCTGCCAAGCGGTAACAGGTAATAGCCCTCTTCTCCATAGAGTAGGAAAATTTCCTCACTTAAATTCACTTAACAATGATTTTAAAAAGGGGGGTGAAGAGGAGAGTAGTTGTTTTTGACAAAGATTAATGTCAGCACGACTGAGGCATGGTTTCCTGAGCTTGAAAGGGTTCTGAAATCAGGAAAGGATGAGTACTTTTGTCCAGAGAACACTGGCGCCTTTGGGGTCCCACTGTTGCCCCGGATTAACACTGCATGGCTAGATCAAGACTCCTGTACCTGATCAACAGACAGGAGCTGCAGACCCCCGGAATGTGCCTGGCTATCAGACTTGCCAGCCATGGCAAGAGGCCTCAAAGGTCTCTTTCATCCTCACTATGACCTTAGTACATCTTCTCTTATTCCCCTTCCCCTCCTGGACACATGGATACCATGGACACAGAAACTGGAGAACAAGGATGCAAAGCGACTTCCTTCCCCTTTGCCCTCCCCCTGTATAGAATGCATAGTTACAATTCACAAAAATTAAGCAATGATGACCACATATGGACCTTTTTGTTTGAAAAAAGAAAAAAAAATCCAACACCCTCTTCTTAAATTCAGTATCAAAATTCACATTTGCATAATAATGTATTTCAAGGCCATTAGAGGGGAATGAGTGGAACACGGGAAGCGCAGCACCCTCCTCCCTGTGTCACCCTGACAAGGCTGAAGGGGGCTTCTCGTGGGAGAGTTCTGAGGAGTCTATGGAACCGGGGAGCTCTGAGGAATCTGTGGAAACGGCCCCTAGTGTTCACTTGCTGTTTCTTTAGGACACAGGGAGTGGGGAGAAGAGGTGGAATCGTTGAAAACAAATCCCAAAGCAAATTAGGAGACACTGCACATTTCTATGTTTAATTGTAATAGTTCTGAAGAAAAAAAAAACATGCATTTTGGATTTTCCTTTCCTAACTTAAAATCTCAACGCTTTCCAAACCTTTTTCCTGATACCGTTAGCCTGAAGAGCAACATGGTATGACTTCCACTTGGGAAAATGACAGGCTTTCTCAGTCTACTGAAAGGTTGAAGCCAAGCTCTACATGCATGAATGTGTCACAAATATCACCATATTCCTATTGCCAGTGATTACAGAAAAACAGAAGACTGAACAGTCACACAGGCACAGGTACAGAGCCTAAGGAATGTGGCTACAGAAGGCATCCCGGGCCTCTGTCACTTGTGCAACCTGTACCTCAAGAGCCAAGTCCCGGACCTCTTCCACACAACATCACTGAGCAACATGGATGTGAATGACAATTCCACAGCTCCCCCTGGGACGCCCAGTGGAACTGTGACTGCCGAAGGCTAAGGTGACCGTCTTTCTGTTTTCACCGCCATGGGCAGTCTTTACCTACAATACGCAGTCTCCATACTCACAAAGGCACATTCAGAAGTACTATGCTCGAGTCCTTGGGCAAAATTAAGAAGGGTTTGGGGGTGGTGTTTTGAACACATTTATTCTAACTTGAAATTTCTGGGAAGAAGTAGCATGCTAAAAAATGTATCACTTGGTGAAAAAAAAAGAATCATACTACCTTTACAAGGTATGTGACTTCTTGAAGGGCTTTCAAGGTTATTTTGCAAAAATGTCCCCTTTTTCATTTCTGGCCAACACATTTAGGATCTGCCATTTTTGTCTCCGTATAGCTCTTCGGTCAGGTCAGTCTTGCAGTGAAACTGCTTTGTCTAGCTTCCAGTCACCTTCTGGCCCCTTCTCTACCAGTGGGGTACACTTTCAGTGGCTCAAGGACAATGAATACCTGATTCACCAGCAGGTCCAGGAAGCCAGGGAGAAGTGAAAGAAAAGCAGCAAAGAACAATCTCCTATTTGGAAAAACCACCTCAACTTATTGATACTGGCTGGAAATTTGTCAATTCTAGTTCATTTCCTAAGCAATGACTCATAGTTTGAAAACTTGATTGAGGCACACAGTGTTTTAGGGGGAACACTTTCTTTTTTATTTAAAATAGAACACTTCTTGCCTGTGTATCTTACTTGACTTTTCCCCACCTTCAAAAAGACAAGCGTTTGTCACAATAAAGAATCGACAACTGAGTTTGGCCAAGACTCTCTGGTACCATTTTCCTAGCATGCAGTTTCACATTAAACACAAATTCAGGTGCATGCCTATGAAAAAAGAACTATTTAAATTCTGTGAGGCACACACTGGACGTTTCTGTCACTTTGCTCCTTTTTTGGGCTTGCTAGTAGGTTACAACATGAGACTACTCAGATATTATGAGCATGCCATAATGGTTTAGGATTTCATCTGACTGACCACATACATGGACAGCACGGCTGCAGAGTGGTGGGCAGTAACTCTCCACTCCTTGAGCAGTGTCCCTCCTATACTATCCTTAGATGTTTACAGCCTCCTTCTTTGGCAGGCTGCAGGGGAGGGTACAGAGGTGTGGTGGGTAGTTCAGGGAAGGCTGGTGTTCAATTTTTATTAAGATATCACTATGTTTAGAATTCTTGCTGTTGACAATTATTTTGAATCTAAAGGATGTGATATTAACACCCTCTTTGTCAAATTTAAGGTCAAGGAAAAAAAAAATTATCATTGACAAATGGGGACCACCTTTGTCCATATAAACACCTTCGGCATAGGCCATAAAACTATAGACTATAATATAGGGTGTGCATAAGCTCTGGAAACAGATATAACATTCTGTATATTTGTAGACTGTGCTAGATACCTTGTCCTTGTTGCAGGGAAGGAAACCAAGGATTATGGTGTGGTGTGTGGCAGGGGTTAAAGGTACCCTGTATTCTGAATGAGCTCTAGAGATGGATAATTCATTGTACACAAAGTGTAGAATAGCCTCATCTACATTATACAGCATTCGGTCTTGGATGTACACTCACAGAAGGAAAAATGAAGCCATGGAATAAGATTTCTTATTGTAGTAACACTATAAAGCGTAGTTAATGCATAGACATGAAATGTGACAAAACTTGGCAACACTGGAGAGGTTTAATAAGGTTTTCTTTTGATCAACTAAAAATGTATCTCTACTCCTAGCTGAAGACCTTATAGATACTTCAAATAAAATACTCAAACCCAAAACAGTTAGTGACAAAAGTTTTATATGCTGAATTTTAACTCTGGGAATGGGGAAAAATGAGACTTTTTTTTTTACAAAAACATTCAACTGTGCCCTTTGGAGATGGCTATTACAGCCAAGTCTGTCGAAAACATGCTGTTTACACTGAAGACAACAGGCTTGGCTTCTACACTTGCTCAGTACACAAATGCTAAGAGTCGAGTCAAGACATCAGAATACAAAAAATAAAATTTAAAAAAACACACAGCATCTGAGGTCAAAATGGAATCTGGGTGTTAACCCTACAAAAACTGCACCCCCTCCAAGAAAAAGGATAAAAGGATAAGTGAATATTTGTAGGGAGTTAACAGCCCATGAGCTCTTAGTTTCTGGTAGATACATTAAGAAAGGCGCTTCCAAATTCCTAAGCAAGAATTCCTCTTCTTTCTTTTTCCCCTTTGCATATCTTATATACAACATTCAACACACAGGAGCTTAGAAGAACGAATTGCTAACTTATGTTACATTCATGTCAGAAGAGGTGGGAAAATTCTTAGACCAGAAGCCATAATAACATTTGAACAGCAAGCTGTTTTGAGTAAAACTAACTGAATGGCAAGAAATGGATGATGCTTTCTTGGGGGGAGGGACACAAAAAATTTGGTTTAGAGAACTGACTGACTCATTGATTGGTGGTGCTGGGGATTGAATGCATAATGTGGAATCGTAACTTCAGCACTGCTAAGTTCACTCTTGTGTGAGTGTTGTACACGGAAAATTTCAAGGGTTAGGGATGAGGGATTCGAGATGCTACACAGACCATCTATTTCTTCAGTGCAAAGACCAGAGCTTTCTTAAATACTTAAAAAGTAAGGTGGTGGTGCTGGGTCTCACTGGAGCAGTGTGTCCCCTGTCTGATGGAAGACATCCCTTTCCCTACTCTTGCATCTTCTTTTGGCTACTCATGTGGTAGACACTAAGTTTGAGATGTTTAATAGATATGCACACGTCTAGCCACTAGTAATCAAGTGTTTAAAAATAAAAGAACTAGTACAAAAATGGAAAGCTCACATGTACATGTTTAAAATGTGTACAAAACAAGTCTATGTAATGAAGGTGACTAGCAAGCCTCCATGTATATGGTGGTTAAGAGGATGCTCCCATTGAATTATCTAAGTGTTTTCAAGTTACCTAACTTCAGGGTAAACATGGCTTGTGCCAAAGAATACCGTGGAAAGAAAAGAGCTTTCCTCTTCCAAGATGCCCTCACCTGTTCTTAGGTCACTGCCAACCAGTAAAACAAACCTTCCAGTAAGCTGACACAAGGGGGAATGGGAGGAAGAAGACAAAGGAGGACAGGAGCAGAAAAACAGGAACCTCCTTCCAATGGCCCAGCACCAACAGACTTTTGAGTCCCTGTAGCTGTCACCATTACACACCTGGAGAATTCAAAGCATGGTAACTGAGGGCACACAATGCAAGGAAGGAACTTGGCATTCCACATTATCAAGATATAAAAGCATATTTTCCTTGATTTTTATTTGTTTTACTTTAGCCCACTGCCTTTGGGGCCTGTCCAGGATCACTCCTATTTCCTTTATGGGCTAGCGTCTTACCAGCTGCGGAGTGACCGGACTACATGCACATACACACGTGTCCCCTTGCTTAGGATGTCTGGGTGTATGTGTGAAGGCACTAAAGCGGTTTTAGAGAAATTGCAGGCAGCAACCCCACTGATTCCCTTTACCTGTGGAGCTGGAGTTTCTTTCCCACTGGGAAGCTTAATGTTTGAAAGAAGCTGTGGTCATGCTTAGGAATTCTGACCCCTGGCCCCAGGAGGGAATACAAAAGGAGAATTCAACATCACCAAAACTGAAAGGAAACACTCCACATCTCCCCCAGAGGGATGGGGATAATTAAGCAGCAGATCTTCAAAACAGCAATTAAAACAAGCACAATAGTAGCTGGGAGCTAAAAAAGTAAAATCACTTGTTCCTCATTAGATTCTTCTATATTTTCTCTTCCTTCCATAACACATGGAGGTACAGACATTCTTCATTAACAGGAAAGTCCATAGATAATTTTTTTTCTAGTAATGACTATTTAAAATTTGTTCCAAAAATTATTAACCTATATTTCCTAACTCTTTACATAGATTCTCAGCAATCCAACCGTACTATCTTACAGATTAGAGTTACTCTTTTACTCTTTTTAAGCTGTTATTTCTTTCTTTATTTCTTTCTTCTGTCACTGGGGCTGGGGGACAGGAAGAAGGGTTCCATTAAAAAAATAAAAGTGTCGAGGGGAGATTTCAGTTTAGTCTTACATGGCAAGGAACAATGTGGTAGCATTCCCATGTGTGTACACCAAATGTTCCCCATTCAATTACACGATTGCCAATGAGTCCATGATAGAGCTCTCTGAAAGCTTAATCCTTCTCCCATATATATATATTTTTTAAGATAATGAATTTACCTGTTGCTGCTAAATTGGTAATTTTTAAAAAATATTTCTATGTGTTCTAAAATGTGTGATCCCCAGTATGACAACATTTGGAGACGTTTCTTTTTACATGTTTTTTTAAGTAAAAATTGCCTAAACTTTTTGAAGTTTAAGGAACTTGTAAAAGTTTATTAACAGGAAAGAAACAGCCATCTATCTAGGATAAGATACGGTTAAATAAACCATCTTCAAAAAACTGGCTTCCTACCCTAGAATTCCTGAGAATGCTTGCAAATTTTAAAGCAGGAAAATAAATGTTAAAAACAAAAACAAAAAACACTGTTAAATGCTCCCAGAGTTAGTCTTCATCTAAAATATATATTTATATGTATGTATGTATGTGTATATATATACAGTATGTGTGTATATATATATACACATACATATGCACTTTTTGGTCTTTTTTTTAAGTTTTCAGTTTTTTTCCCTTTAAGCTTATGATGGAAGAACATTTTAGCTTCTCATGTTTATTTTTACATATTTCAAATCCCTCATTTATGTCTTGTAAACAAGAGGGGCTCTAGCACCCGGCTTTCACCGTAGTATCGTAAGGAACTCAACTAAGCCATAGTGCAGGTCAAGGACCCAACAGGCAGGAGGAGGAGGGCAGGGCAGGACATAGCCGTGAACCAAGAGCGGCAGTGGACAGTCCTCACTGGTTCGCAGGAGCCTTGGGATGGGGCTCGGGGCCCACGAACACTAAGATTGAAGCCTTCTGTCTGTGGATGTTTGAACACAAGCTGCGCTTCCCATGGAGGTCACCCCATACAATGGGGCTCTGCTGTGAGAGCAGTCAGTAGGGCTGGAAGAAGATACCTGGTGGGGGCAGAGGTGGGAGGGGCATGGTGGTGATGAAAACCAGAGAGGAAGAGGAGGGCACAGTCAGTTTGGACAAGGCATCTGCGGGACCAGACCAGCACTGCAAACTCCAATTTGATTACCCACCCACAATGGGCTCCTGAAGACTGGCAAGTGCAAGCACTCACTTGGATTATGCTTATCAATCTCTTTTGAGGCTAGGTTTGTCATCAACAGGGTAAGCCAAGAAGACTATAGAATTTCCCATTCTTTATCTCACAAAACCACTTACATGCAAATAATTCAGGGTTTTTTTTTTTTTTTTTGCCTTTTTCCTATACACACCCATCCACCCACCTACACATAGACAAGCTGAAAAAATACAATTAGGCATTGTTGTATCCTTCACTGAAGATGCTAAAGAAAGAAAAACTCCCCTGTCCTCAATAGCAGCAAGTTATGGAGGACAGTAGAGGTCTGCTCCCACCAAGGGCTGGAATGGGCAGGTATTTGCTGGTACAGAATGTCGGCACTTTATGTTGAACAGTATGATGCAGACTGGGACGTCCACACAAGTGCTAGCACATCACCGGCACGATCCCCCTCCCCCACCCGCCCACCCCACCATCTGCTTTGTACGAAGGGAAACCCCTTCAGGTCTTCTGTCAACTCTCTCCACAATAAGCAGTTTTTATACATTTTGAATCCAACGTAATACATACATGTTGGTGATAACTGTGGACTAAACGTTGCCTCCTGTTCGGCCCAGAGTACTATTACATCGATGCTTAAAAAAGTAAGTCTTTAAATACCGAAATAAAAAAAGCAACATTACAAGGGAAAAAAAAAAGAGGTCAAAACCAAAAAAGGTGCAATACTTAAAAAGTCTTCGCTAAGTTATCCTGCCTAAGCAAAACCACATACACAGGAAATACACAACACAGAGAAACAAAGGGAAACGCTTGAAGTACACACTGGTTTAAGAACATTCGTTAAGTAAACGTCTCTGTCAGTGATGGCCTGGTGCTGTAACACGCCACGGCCTGGCACAGGTAACGCTCGGCGAGAGAGGAGCAGAGAGGGAGGAGCTGCGATGCTTCCAGGAGGCTGGTCACAACTTTTGTTTCCATCAAAGGAAAATGAGGATCAATAGAAATTTAACTCGGCATTACCTGGTTATTTTTTTGGGGGGGGCAACTTTCTCACACCTGATCACACAGGAAAGAGGGAACGTATCTTTTCTGCTTCTGAGACATCACATGATTTAAAAACTATCTCATCTTCCGTTCCCATTCAAACTAACAAAAAAGCCTGTGTGAAACTTAACAAGTACATGGATGTGCCTATCGGCCATTCACTTTGCAAAACCAAAAATGAACACACAGTTGCTCAAGGTACCTCCTGCTCTCTGAATCTTGGAGTTGGCAGTGCTCCGCTCTACTGCTAGGTCACGAGAAAAGCTAGAGAACCTCACACTCAGGCTGATGCGCAAGTGGAAAGGAGCTCCCTGTGCTGATCATTAAAAAAGCACTCTGATTCGGTGCAGCCCAACGGAGTGGGTGGAGTTGCAGTGGCTCCCCATGCTTGTGTGTTCTCACAGTTAAAAAATCCAAACCAAAATAAAAAACAAAAAAGGCAGCAGATGGCCGGCCAGCCAGCCTGTGGACTGTCAGCAATGCAGCTTTCTGAGAATCAGGGTGGAGTGGGAGGAGGGCAGGACGCAGGCACACACACAGAGACAGAGGAGGATGCACGCGGATGCACATGAACACACGTGCACACACATACCAGAACGAGCATGCCTGGGCAGTTACATGTGCCAGAACACACTGGTATTTATCAACCAGCCAATCACAAATTTTTCCTTTTTTTTTTTTTTAAGTTTTTTGTATTTTTGTTTTTAAAGTGAGGCTCCGTCAAGTCTTCCCTCCCCCCTCCCCCAACAATTCTTTTGAATTTCCCTCCCTCCCAAACATGGTAGACCTAAGGACGGAAACACACCCAGTGCAAACAAAGTTAAAAAGCTATTTTTTTTCAGTATATATGTTTCTTAGCAACAACTTCCATATAACATGAAAAAAGTGAAAAACTAGAAACTAATTTTTTTAATTTTTTTGTGTTTAAATTTAAATGGTATGTGTACTTGCTTCACATTGTCTTTCTAGGTTGGCGTTCATGATTCAAGTATTTCAAGAGTGATATGTTCTCTTTTTGGATTCATATTCCAAACGAAAAAACTGAAGTTATAAGGGAGGCAACTATGTGCTCAGACAGTCTGCAATGACCCACCTTTTTTTCTCTCTCCGTTTTCTTTTTTCCTTTTAAAAATGTATTTATTGCAAGTTGAAAAAAAAAACGAAAAGGTCAAGTTAGTGCTGCTGCTGTTCCAAAAAAGGTCACGAGGTCAGAGTTGAAAGTTCTAAGTTCAGATTGAATCCGACCCTCCTCCCAGAAGGTCACCAGGTAGTAAAGGAGCAGGGCTACCCATCCTATGGGGATCTTCCACAGTCGGGACTCCCCACAAGCTAGAAGAATAGTTTGGGGGCCCCCACAACGAAGCGCCAGCAAGATCAGCCCCGCTGCTGCCACCAGCACTGCTGCTCCATTGCCCGAGCCCAGTGGACCCACCGAAAAGGTTCAGCGCAGGTCCGACGGGGTCTGACTGATTCTGGCCGGTCTCCAACGACTGCCACCCTGCAGCAGGCGCACTTGGGGTCGCTGCAGGTGTAGGGGGCTGAGCTTGTGCCAGAAAGCGGCTAACTTCATCATCAGTGGCAAACTCAGCCAGGATGGTAGTGTTTCCCAATACACACCTGGAGAAAGGAGGGAAAGAGAGCTGTAGGTCTGAGGGAGACCTTCCAGCACAAACAGGAGCAAGGCTGTCAGGGCTCTGCTGCCATACTACCTGGATGCTTTTTAAGATGCAGGATCACAGCCCTTATTGTAGGCCTGATGATCAGTGCCTCCATTCCAACTGATATAAAGCAATGACAAAGCTCAAACTAGCCAGAGACTGCCGGAGAATACTATATATCCATGCTGCTGGGGATGGAATGTGTGTGTGTGTGTGTGTGTGTGTGTGTGTTTGTGTGTGTATGTATGTATTTATTTATACTGGAGATTGAACTCATGACCTTGCGTTTGCTAAGCAGGCGCTTGTGCCACTGAGCTAAATCCCTGGCCCTGAAATTTTTATTTTTTAGACGACTTGTGTGTGTTGGAGGATCAATCTGTGAAACACAGAAGTCTTTGTGGGTAATGAAACTATGCAGGACAATACGATGACAGTAGCTACCTGTTGTTATACATTTGTCCAAATTCAGAATGTACACTGACAAGCGTGACCACTAATGTAACTGTGGAGTCTGGGGATTATGTGTCACTGTATGTGAATCAGCTGTGATCAACGAGTACCCTTGAGGGTGATGCTGGTATTTGAGGAGGCTATGTATATGCAGGGGGGAGCCACAGTATACAGGATATCCCTGTACCTTCCTCTCAATTTTGTATACAAGTACTCTAAAAAATCCAAGTCTTAAGAAAGCAGAAGAAAAATGTTAACTCACTTTTTTCCAGGTGAGGAAAAGCATCACATGTAGAGCACGAGGGAACCCAAGTGTTGGCTATCTGGAGCTGCTGCTGTGTGTTGGAGGCTGCCTGGCTACCAGGTTCACCATCTCATGAATGCTGTGTATGTGGGCTTTTGTCAAGGCACTGGGGTCTAAGGGAGTCACCTCTTTTTTGTGCAGAAATTTGACAGTGGCTGGGAAAAGGACGGTCAAAGTCTGATCCAATCCTATCTACTTCAAGCACAAAACCTGCTACTCACCCAGACAGTAAACTCATCATCATCTGTTAAAGAGGTCACAGTCAGCAGCTAGATCCTATTATGAAAGATGTTAGTGCTAAAAATGTTTCATTTTCATAAATACTGGCTTTGTTTCATGGTGCTTAAAATGTATTCAGTACTTGGCACGAGTTAAGACCCTGGGTATAATCCCACCTCTGCCAAGACAAAAACAATACTTGCAAGATCACAAATTATTTACATTTACAATTCTGATTACCAGCCTATGATATACAAAGGACTTAATTTATACTTAATTAGGCAGAAAAGACCTGTCACCTCAGAACCCAAGACTTGTAAGTGCAGACATTCATTTGATTAATCAGGCACCAGAATACATGTATCCTTACAAGCATGTATGTCTGTGTGGGTACAGGGTGTAATACTCACATGTGCAGTGCAGTCTGGGCCTTGGCTGCCTCCTGTTTGGTGCTGTATCGGATCAGGGCAGTGCCCTGGGTTAGATTCAGATGGAATGTCAGCAGTGGACCATGCTGCATGCAGATCGTTCTCAAGGTTGACCCATCAATCTAAGGAGTAATGATATTCGTGACATAAAAGTTTGAGGCATGGTGGGAAAGGTAAATTAAGATAAGGAACTGGGATGAGATCTACCGTTCCCACTTGGGAAACAAACTGTCTCGCAAAAAATACAGCTCAAAATGAAGCATATGATTCAATCTATGGTCTGTTTTCTTTTTTTTTTTGGTACTGGGGATCGAACTCATGACCTCACGCTTGCAAAGCAGGCACTTATGCCGCTGAGCTAACTCCCTGGCCCAATGGTCTATTTTCTTTAAGAGGTAAACAAGGAAGTGTGTATTATTTTCCAAGCCTAAAAAGTAAGAAAGGAGCTGGTACCCAAATAAGAATTTATTTATTTATTTTTTTATCATTTTGAGACAGGATCTCACTAGGCAGTTGAGGCTGGCCTTGGCTCACTTTGTAGCCCAGGCTGGTCTCAAACTCACAATAATCCTTCTGCCTCAGCCTCCCAAATGCTGAGTACAGGCATGTGCTACCACGCCCGGCTTTCCAAATAAGAATTTAAATTACCATGCAAATTTCTCAGTGTTACTAATTTGTAGTCTTCTGCCTCCCCCATAAACAATCTCACAGAGGTAAAGAGAAAGATACAAACAAGAAAAGCACAGTTAAACCCTCCCTGATGATTTATAATGTCAATGACTGGGCTAGGTCACAGACTATTCCAACACTGCCTTACTCCTTGTTTGATCATCTCAAAGTCAAGACTATTCCCACCTCTTTCTCTGAGTGGATTTTTTGCTGCCCTCAGGCAATGTAACCAAAGGCTATTGTCCCTCTCAATACCTGAGTGTTAAGACTCTCACTACTTGAGTGTTCAGAGAGAAGGATAATTTCTCTAACCTCTTAGTAGGATGAACAAACCTATTCATGCTATGTAACTGATTTTGCATCAAGATCCTAAACAGGTTTCTTTAAGCTGCTCACTGCAACGTTTCAGTTCATTCCAGGGTATACACATTAGTACTATAATTGCTTTGAAAAGCTATGCTATTCGTGGTAGCATTGAGAAAGCTGCAGGATGGAAATTAACCTTAGCTCTTTACAGAAAATGATCAGAAAAAGCACAGTTAGTATTATAAGTGATTACTGACTAAATATGCATGTCAATATATGCCACAAGTGAGTTTTCAGGATAGATGTTCTCTAAACACATTTTATGTGATGAAAAGTAAATTTATCCAGATTCATTTGCTCTTAAAACATTTTCTAGGGGGAAGAGGGTTACCAGAAATTGAACTCAGGACCCTGCACTTGCCAGGCAGGTGCTATGCCACTGAGCTAAATCCCCAGCCCTTTTATAATCTTTTAAACTATGATTAACATTAGCTTGATATTACATCACTTTTTAAAAAAGTAAACAATTCTTTCTAACACAAATACAACCACCAAAGTTGGGCATGGTGGAGCACACCTGTAATCCCAGCACTTGGAAGGCTGCGCTACACAGTGAACTCAAGGCCAGCCTGAGATACACAGCAAGAACCTGTCTTAAAAAACCAATCAAAAACAAAACAAAACAAAACATTTTCTTTCTTTCTTTCTTTCTTTTTTTTTTTTTTTACTAATTTTTTAGAAAATAAGACAGAGCAAGTGAACAGCTGGGTAGTATGTCCAGGCTTCTTTCAAAGCTTACAGCTTCTTCCACCTTACCCACATAACCACTACCATTCTGTGACAACTCTTAGGAAAAAACACATAGTTTTTCCTCCCTTGTTTTTTGTTTGCTTCTTTTGAGACAGGTTCTTGCTATGCAGCCCAGGATGGCCTCAAACTTATAATCATCTTGTCTCAGCCTCCCTACTATTTGGATTATAAGAGTATGCCACCCTATCAAGCTGAGATTCTTTATACTGGGGTTGGCATATAGCTCAGCTCAGTGGTAGAGTATTTGCCTAACATTTGTGAGGCCAGTCAAATATAAGCTAAGGGAATACTTGGGACTTTTAGCTATATCTAGATATACAGGTTAATAATGACTTTCTCAAATGACCTTGAAATATGAGTCTTATGATCTATTACCAACAACTGGGTTAGCTGGCAAATAAATTTAGAGGAAAATGTATTTCCCCAAAGACAAAGATAATGCTTTTGTTTAATGAAGTATGTATTCTGAACACCAGGCCCGTGACCTGATAATGAATCTCAAGGGAACACTTGGGGAATACTGGCTTACAGAGGTATCCACAACTCCATGTATGAACTAAATGCCAGACAGTTCCATGTCAAAAAGAGCGAGACATGATTGACCCCTTTATCACAGTGTGGCGTGCTGTGCTGCCACGTGCAGAGGAAGGCTACAGGTTCGGACCTGAAGGATTCACCTGGCCACGTTTAAGTGATGATCGTGATGCTGCCAGAAATGCTTCAGCTATGCAGCAATTAAGGTGACAGTGAACATGCCTCTGGGCAGAGAAAACCCACCCCAGAAATACTACCCACAGGGCTTGTCAGGTGAGCAAAGCAGTGATGCTAACTATATTCAAAGAGGCTAACAGGTCGAATACTAAAGAACCCATGTGGCATTTAAACTGTGAAATCAACCATTTCTTCTACTGTAAAGATGGACAGTTAATTACTGAAGAAGCATAAAACTTGTTAACATTAACCCTCAAGTTTTGTGAGACAACTAACTAAAACAGGCAACTTCTTTTTTTTTTTTTTTTTTTTTGGTACCGGGGATCGAACTCACGACCTCGCGCTTGCCAGGCAGGCGCTTAAGCCACTGGGCTAAATCTCCAGCCCTTTTTTTCTTTTTCTTTCTTTTTTTTTTTTCCAGGCAACTTCTTTGTGTGTGGTAAAAACATTCTTTCCCGGGGCTGGGGATTTAGCTCAGTGGCATAAGCACCTGCCTTGCAAGCACAAGGTCATGAGTTCAATCCCTGGTACCAACCCCCCCCCCAAACAACAAAAAAAAACATTCTTTCCCACTTGGTTCCAGGCTCCTACCAGTATAACTATACCGAAAATTATCTCTGCTACCCAGAATCACCAGATAATACCCCCTGCCTGTCTCTATTCTCTAAATTACATGTATTTCCATAACTTTGGAGGCAAGTGTGAGGTGGAGGGGCTGCCCGGTTTCCTTCAAAAGTAGGCTGGGAACCTCAGGTGGTAAGGGGAGACCTATTTCCTACAGAAAAGACCTCTGTGTTGTGACCAGGAAACGACTACCAATGTCTCCATCCCCACATTTCCCTCTCTTAATACCACTGAGTCCTATCTAATAAACCACAAGAGAGCATGATTACCTGTGGAGTGAGATTGTGAAGAACCAGCCAGTAACTAGGACGAACTGAGCCACCATCACTCCAGGTAGAAGCTGTAACCAACCAGAAAAAAGGATGAGGAACACTAATTACAGAAGCTAAGAAAGCGATGAGGCAGAAACATTTTCATGTAGCCTGTTTATCTCTTCTCTCCTTTTGTAAAGTGTCTATCTTCCACCTGACTTACCTTTGTCTCCTCCTAGTCCCCGACCTCTCCACATTCTTCTGCTTATTTTCAAGGCAGTGTTTCCCTCCCAGGACCCTCACTCTGCAATCCGCTCTCTTTACTCCGCCTGTCCTTGACAGTCCCTGTGTCTCTGTCTTGTACTGGTTGCAATTTTCTAGTCGTGAGATACTTCTGCCCCTTCCAGACAACTGTGACCTGCTCCTGTGCGCAGCCGCTCGTGTCCTCCCTCCCCTGAGGCAAAGCCCCCTCACCCGAGGCAAGCCGAGAGTCCTGTGTCCCCCACCCCCTGACTGATCGGGGTGCTGTGCTGCTCCAGGGAGACGCCGGTTTGGGGTTAGTCAGGCCGGGAGGTGGGCGGGGCAGCGGTGTAGTGTTCCTGGAGGAAATGTGGTTTTTCCACATCTTGTTGGAGAGATGAGTGGGGTTGTGTCCTATGGGATCTGGGGACCACGTGGATTTGTAATCAGGGAACTTTGCTGTCAAGAGAAAATTCCGGAAGGAGAAGGATTAGACAGACCACCTTAACATACAAATTTTTGTCTCCACATAGGTATTGTATCAAAAAAACAACAGAAGCACATATTTTAAGAATAGCAGTACCAACTAACGTATTCAAGCTTAAAATTTTCGGTGATTATTACTCTGAAATGACAAATCATCATATGACTTGAACACTTAATAAGAGGACTAATTCTCTACTATTTTCTTAGCTAAATACAACATGAATAGAAGACAAATTTAAGAACCTGTTCCTAAAGCTGTAACAGGCTTACAAATGTAGTGATACGGTGAGTACTGGCAAAAGTATAAAAACAAAAAACAAAAAACTCTAAAATTTTCTGTAAATACTGATTGCATGGGAATACATTAAAAAATTATACTTTTGGGGCTGGGGATTTAGCTCAATGGCATAAGCGCCTGCCTGGCAAGAGTGAGGTCATAAGTTCAGTCCCCAGCACCAAAAAAAAAAAACAACAACAACAACAACAAAAAAACCACTTTTCTTGTGCCTTGATCCTGCATAATAGATACCAATTTCCAAACGAATTTTAAAAATCAGCAAGAATTCACTAATGGCTCACTATGCTTAAGGCACTAAATCAGCACCATGAATAATGTTATTCTCGAGTCCCAAGTTCAGATGAAACACTGAACAGTGAAACGAAAGGACTGGTAACTCCAACAACACTGTGAATGTTCCATATACAGAAGAGAGTGTGTGACAGCAAAGGCTTTGCAAAGACAGGATTCCAGGATTTACGTAAATAGATGGGCTTGGGAAAAGTGGAACATGGAACAAGGTTCGACATACACTCTCCTTGTACCGGATAAATTCTCTTCCTGTCCTGGCTGAGCAAGTCACAGGGACAGACAGGTAGGGAGGCCACAAGATAGGCTTGGGCTGAGTAAGTGGTTATCAGGAGTTTCTGCAGTAGATTCAGCATGGAGTGTTTAAATTTGGGTGACATCCAAGAGAAAGGAAGAGGAGGAACAGGTATGAGACATTCAAATGTACAATATACCACTCCAGAGACAGCACTGCCTGGAGCGAGGGAGAAAGGGAAGGGGAAAACTACTGAAATTTTGTGACTGATACATACGAATATTGTGAAGAAAAATAAAGGCCAGGTGTGTTGGTACACAACCGTAGTCTTAGCTATTCCAAGGGCAAAGGCAAGAGGAACGCAAGTTCCAGGCTAACTTGGGCAACTTAGTGACAACCTATTTCAAAAAGAAAGTCAGACTGAGAGATAGTAAAGCTGGGTACAGTTGTAGTTCAGTGATATAATGCTTGCCTCCCCTATACAATGCCCTGGGTTTGATCCCCAGCAACACACACACACACAGATATTACAGAACAAGAAAGGAAAGAAATACTTTGGAGGATGGGGAAGTAGAGGTTTTATTGTTAGGTAAGTGTGAGATGATTCTTGAGCCATCTCTCAGGTCGATGTCCAACTGCAGGAAAAAGATACATAGTTCAACCTAAGATACAAACATTTTTATGAGTAAAAGTCTGGGATGAGAGCCAAGCGCAGCATTGTGTACCTGCACACCCAGCCACTCAGGAGGCTGAGGAAGGATCACTTGAGCCCAAGAGTTTGAAGCAACATAATGAGATCCCATATCAAAAATTATTAAAGAAATAAAAGTAGTGCTGGTTGTGGTGGCACATGCCTAAATTCCAAGCAATTGGAAGGCTGAGGCAGGAGGACAGCTGCAAGTTTGAGCCCAGCCTGGGCTACATAGTGAATTCAAAGTAAAAGTCAGCCTGAATTATATAGTGAAACCCTATCTCAAAAAAGATAAAGAAAAAGGAAAAAAATAAGCCAGGCATGGTGGCATAGGCCTGTCTATAATCCAACATTTGGGAGGCTAAGCTGGGAGGATGGTGACAGCCAGCTTAGGCTACACACTGAGTTCCAGGAAAGCTTAGGCTATATAGCAAGATCCTAGCTCAAGAAAGGGAGGTGGGCGGGAGTGCGCAATGGGGATATAGCTCAATGCCAAGGCCCTAGGTTCAACCTTCAGGACTGTTCCCCTCAAAATAGACAGGCAGTGCATAGTGGCGCATCTCGGGAGGCTGAGGCAGAGTCTGAGGCTGGCCTGAATTACATAGCCAGATCCTGTCTCTACCACCACCACTACCACCACCACCACCACCACCAAAAAGGAAACTTGGAATACTGAGGTGTGACCCTTATAATGTAGGCTCAGACCTGAGGGAAAAGGTAACAGTTCTTTGCTTCTATTTTTCTTTCTTTTCAGTGCTGGAATTGAACCCAGGGTCTCACACAAGCTAGGCTAGTGCTCTCCTACTAAACTACATCCCAGCCCCTGTTTAATAGCTTTTTGAATCTGTTTCTCCATCTACAAATGGAGTAATAGCAGATTATATAGTATCAAAAAGAAGGTGACGCTCAAAAAAGGAATTCAGCTCAAGGCTTACTCAGCATGATGCCTGACCTGCATGAGTATTCAATAAATGGTAGGGTTGCACTATTAATATGATAGAGGTGGAAAGAAATAGAAAATGTCAAGACCACAAGCCTGCAGTGACTTACTAGAAAGAGATTCCCTTCATTTGCTTTTACTTGGATAAGGCACAGAAATCTTAATATTAGCTTAATGTCCAACTTTGCAAAACAAAAGTGCCAATTTCTAATGAGTTTTCTATTATCTACAAGGCACTGTGCTATCTTCAAAACCTTACCTTTATTATATCAAGTTTTCCACTCCTTACTCTCTTAAAACAAAACCTCAACCAAACAAAAAACTCGGCAAAAAACAAGCAAGCTAGAAACTCAATAAAAATCTGTTTTGGTTTTTTGAGATAGGGTCTTACTACATAGCCAGGCTGGTCTTGAACTGGTGGCGATCTTCCCAAGTGCTGAGATTACAGGTATGCACCGTTGCACCGGGTCAACAAATTAACTGGTACAATTAACTGAGATCTTCTTTTGGACTTTGGCAATCTGCCCTTGTTGGTGTATAAGCAGAAAGATTTTTATGGAAAAGCAAAGTATCAATGGCTGCCAGAGGAATGATAACCTGGGCTTAACTGGTTACTCCCATGGCTACTAATTTCTTGACTAGCTGGCTAAAAGAAGCATCTGTGTCACCAGGTTATGACCTGTGCCTGAGAGCATACCTAGCTCCTAAGATCCTAGCCAATGGTCTTGCCCCAAAGTTGTATTTGTCTCATCCGATCTCTGAAGGGCCAGAAACTCCTTGAGCAGATGTCAAACAGAAAAGACATACTTCTCCCCACATCAACTATGCAATTCAGCGTCTGTGAGTGTGTTCCTTAGGAAATAAATGCACGTTTCGTTTGTGAAAGGTTCATACCTGAAGTGCTATGAACGTTGGTAAAGGAGTTATCAGAGGCACTGTAGGGCCAGGCACCAGGTGAAGGCAGCGAGGTGTTGAGGGAAGAATTAGACCCTTGAGGTGACAACGAACAAGAAGAGAATATTGAAGACACATGTCAGTATAACCAGTGAGACTCTCCGAGTATGTTAAACTTCAACAGAAGGGGAATAAAATTTATCTTAAAAACAAAGACGTGAAAAGTAATTATATTTTTTGGTTAAACTATTAGGTACCTGCATGTACCATCGAAGCCACAGGTTGACAACTACAAAAATGCTGGATGCTGTACACCCACACAAGGGACGCTGCATTTGCCTACCTGTGGTGTTATCCCGCAGCAGTTGGTGGTCAGTATCTACAATGGGAGATGTGGCTGTACCCCCCAGCACACTTCCTGGGGTGACATAGGGGTCAGATTCAGGGTCAATGTTTTGGATACCTTTCCATGGCACTCCTGGTTGGAATTCTGAGACAAGAACAACAAGTGTTAGGGGAAGACAGTTGTTCATGAAAAAAAAAAATACACACACACACACACAGACGTATATATATTTTTAGTAGAAGAAATGGGTTGGTTGAAGACTAAATACTGAATCTGTCTCAGGTTTTCATCATGAAATTTTACTGTACGTACTGCTGAAACACGCAATCATGAAATTTAAAAAAATTTTTTTAAAAACACGTATTCTTGCCAGTAGCACCTTTATGTTATAACATGTGTCTGTCTGAATGTGGTGGTGAACTTCATGGCTCAGCTGTCTCCTCTCCTGATATGCTACAAGTCCATTAGCTGCTTTGTCTCTACCCCAGGAAAGTTCCAAAGGAAATCCAGGCCTGAAGGCAGGGATAAAACCGGAGCATATAATCTGGGGCTCCTAAGAAGTGTCCAGGAACTGAGGCCAAGAACTGGGAGAAAATCTAGGCTGGAGACCAGTGATCGCTTCCATTTCCCTCATTAGATGTTGGCCAAAAATGGAATTCAAATTACCACTGCTAAATGGACCACTTAAGCAAAATCAACGGGAATAATTTAGTTATCAGGAGAAACCCCAGACCAGTGGTGACAAATCTATGGCATGTATGGCACCCTGGGCTGTTTGTTATCACTGAAAGCTCTAAAAGGTTCGCCATCACTGCCTAGGCTATACATGAAAGCTTATAAATAATCCTGTCAACTGAAATAATATATAAAGCTATATGACAGAAATAAGTTTTATTTTTCTGTTGAGAAAGGACAGTATATATATGAATAACATGCATTATTCATCCTATTGTAATAAAATAAATTATACATATTCATTATACACTTATAAGTAGCTAGCACACACAGAAGTCTTGGACACAGATGTATTTATACAATCATTGATGTTTTTGCTTTACTAAATTTTCTAATTATTCTACAACCAAAACAGATTACTCTGTGAGACAGAGTCAGAGAGAACATTAACAATCTCCTTTCACTCACTGCCACATACCTGAAACCTGACAATAGTTGCCTAGTAAATAAACCAATCAACACGGTAGACACTTGGAAAGAGCCTCCTATACATAGGCAGGGTGCCAGGTTTTAGCTATGTGGTCCCTGCCTTTAGCCCCAGGCTCCTTGTCTGATGGAGATTTTCTATCTTCCCACAGTACCTATCTCTGAGCACATACTTTGCCTTTCATACAATAATTAAAAATAAAGGGAATGCAAGTGCCAAAGCAGTGTTCAGAACTTGAAATTAACAATTAAAAAACAAAGGCTATCTTAGTAAAACCATTTCCTGAACGATACCTGGAGGCCAACTGGCATTGCTGGATTTACTTCCGATTTTATTCGTTGGTGGAGATTTGGCAGGTAACCAGCTATCACCAGCAGGACCTGTATGACTGCCCAGTGTGTCACTAGGGATGATATCAAACTGGTTGTACGGTGACCCTCCTCGGGTCTTACCAGGGGCCACTATAGCGCCTGAGAAAAGAGAGAGGTAATTAATTCATTCAGAGAGCTTTGGCAAACAGAATTTCTCTATCTTTTTTCCAGAGGAACTCAAATATAGTATGACACTTATGGAGCAGAAAGAATGCTGGACTAAGTGGCTGCATGGGAGACTCTGTCTGTAATTAATAAGCAGCATGACCATAACAATTCATCTTACCTCTCTAAGCCTCTCAGTCTCTCACTTAGGCTCCAAAGACTGTTCTCATTCGCAAATGTCCCTTTCTGCCTTAAAATCTCATGATTTGTAAAATCAATGAAATTTTGCAACTACTAATTATACCATTATCCCTGTGGTTTCTATGCTAATCACTCAAGAATGAGAAATGTGAAGAACACTGCACAAATTGCAGCACAGTGGAGGGTCTGAAAAGACGCTTCTACTGATGGTGATTGCCCCTAGGTCTTAAATCTTGGTTGGGCCTATGTTAGCTAGAAGCAGCAGTGTGCAGAGGGACCACTGCAGAGAAAGCCATCTGCAATTGCTTTAAATTCCAAGGCAATGAGATAGAATTCCCACTCAGGGTCTCTGCCAATACAAGACCAGCAGTAAACTCTGCAGCTCTAAGACTCAGGGCCTCACAGACCGAGAACAGCAAACCCTTTGTCACCACATTCCTGAGGGCATTCCAGTGGCTTTGCCGAGCGCCCCCTTTTCACGCATTTTACATGCTGCAGAGCAGGAAAAAAGCAAATAGCTTAAGATCCCCTTAAACTAACAAGAAAAGAAGTGCTTTATTTGAAATAAAGTTTTAGGCATCTGATAACATTGCACTTACTTCCCAAACAAATCTTACATATTGTATTGTGCTACTTAGTATAGTCTTAGGATGCCTCTGAACAGCTAAAATTATTTCTAGAATAGTGTATTATTAAAATATTTGTGTAAATATTGAATAAAATAATCTGGATTGGCCTAACAGGAGCATTAAAAAAAACATTTCCACCATCAGCGAAGAGAATTATTTGGACAGATATTTGGCTCCGAAGTACATTACAGTGAAATAGTGGAAAATGAGAAGCTCAGTTACCTTGGGGATCTCTAAGGGAATGGGAAAAACATTGCCTGAAAAATAAATGGCAAGTTCACCTTCGAGAGACAGCCTCTCACACGACGTTATGTACTTATAATCACACATCTTTCAAGTCTTTGGAGACAAGGGGACCTGGTGAATCACTAGCCTGAGGAAGCAGTGAAAGTGTCCAGAAGTATGCTCACTGGCTACAGTGGTATTCAATCCAAAAATAGATTTTACAGTTCCAGTAAATCATTGTTGTTTTGTGCTATGATATCAAATGGTCGTGTTTAGGGATGGTAGGTAGGGCGCTCCATGTGGCTCCTTCCCCACCTCCTGTGGGGCTCTTAAAGAGGCCGGTAATTAAGGGAACCTGAAAGGCTGCAGACTGTATGACTGCTAGGGTGGTGCAGCAGAGACGGTCATTTGTACTTGGTAGTCACAGGTACAGGGCAGTCCAAGGGAATTACTGCCACATGAGACAAATACTGAAACAAGGCTAAAGGCGGTAGGTTTGGAGACCTTTAATCTGTTTTTTAGGGACTTGGAGAAACCTTTATAGATAATTATGGTGAGGAAGGGCAGACCCACATTCACAGCCAAAGCCAAAGCCTCAAACGCTGCCCCGAAAGACACTGCAACTTACAAAGAACAAGAAAGCCTTGTGGAAAAAGTCCAAACCCTGTGTATTTTGACCTATTAGTCATCGTTTGGAGTTTAAAAGGCAGAAAATTTTCCAAAGTTGGTGAATTTAACATAGTTCCAACACTTGGCAAGATACAGACATTATTTGTTTTGATCTATTTTTTAGAAAAACAAAAACAAATAGGACCAGAGGCAGGGATGAGGGAGACAAGACAATTCTGCCCTCTCAGGTATTTCATTAGGGCTTTAATCTAATGGCGTGTCCAAATTCACTGCTACTACCTCCTAATTCCACAGCAGTTGGGAAATTTTGCTCCCTATAACTAGAACTAGCACTTTAAATTTCTTGAAATTTGAAATACACACAAGGCTAACCTTCCTCTGATGGACAAGCATAAAACCTGGGGAAAAAAGTATCGAGACTCACTAAGACAAGACCTGTACGTCATGCTCATTAAGGCCTACTGACGCAGCCTGCTCTTACCATTTTTGTGCATGCTGGCGTCCTGCGTGGCCACAGAAGGCAGTCCTTCCATCATGGAGGTCCACTGCTTGAAGCGAGACTCGGTCCCTGCCTCCTTCCCACCAACCATGCCATAGTCCATGCTGCCAGAACTGAAGCCTGAAACAGAGAACCACACATCTCTCCTCTCAGTAAACAAGCATCCTCAGGAACCCATGAATGCCTTGTTTGTTGCTCACAGACTAAGTCACAAAGTCTCTCCACACAGAAAAAAATTCTTTGATTTAAAACTCTTGACTATAGCTTCCACTTGCTAAAATACTGCTGCCACCTTGTTAGGGCATGATGACATGTATCACTGTCATCTACTAAGTCTCAGTGTCTGTGTGCATTCACTTTTTTACTGAGCAAACGTGTGTGCTGGAAAGTCTACTGGGGGCAGCCTTTCTCCAGCTGAGGTGGAGAAGACCACACAAGAAACCAGTATGCAGAACAGTGACAGGGTACCCAGGAGGAAAGGCTTTGCATGAGGCCTATGAGCCAGGGCCTAGGACACCAAGTGCAAGGCTCTGATACATGACAATCAAGTGTGTTCAGTTCAACGGGTCTCCAAGAAACCTGACTGCACAAAGAATGGGGCAGAGAGTGGCAGGGGATAGGTAGCATATCAAGTATGATCTTAAAAATTTCTAGGGGCTGGGGATTTAGCTCAGTGGCATAAGTACCTGCCTGGCAAGTGCAAGGTCTTGAGTTCAATCCCTGGTACAAAAAAGGAAAAAAAAAAAAAAAAAAAAAGAAATTTCTGGCCAAGGAGTTGGACCTTTCTCCCCTAGGACAGAATTAAATTTTTGCATGCAAAGGGTGAGGGGTGGGGTAGGGGTTGTGGTTTAGAAAGAGAAGCGAGGTGAGAATGGAGCAGATGGTGGTTGGAGAGACTCTGAGATAGCAATTTGAAAGTAGACTCCATGAAGAAGACTCTAAAGCTGGAGATTCAGTCAGCAAAGGTTCTGAGTTCACACTGCCACAAGCCCCAAGTAAGCCCTAGGTGTCCAGCTCTTAAGTCGAGGTGGGTAATGTTCCCCACTGCACAGAGCAAGAGAGCTAAGTCTACGCACATGAGAGGCTTGATGGAGTCTCATGGAGCTACCACCCATTTTCCATTTGGGATAGAAAGAACGTAACATTTCAAACTGATTGTCAAAAAAAAGGAAGGAAAGGAGAAAGCGGAAAGAAGGAGAGGAGGATGCAGGGAGGAGGGAAGGAAGGAAGAAGAAGGGAATTAAAGATGTAAGTGAAATAGGCAAGGGTAATGACAATGAATATCCACAGACAACTGAGAATAAGCAATGGGGAACACAACAGTGGCAGTGCAGGCATCCCAGGGAGGTGAGGAGGGCCACCACATCAAAGTTATGAGAGGGCCTGCGGGGCTGAATGCTGTGCAGATCCAACTAGGCCAGGTTCCAGGGGTCTCATTTTGCCTTCCTACCAGTGGGAGGCCTAACAGACCTTCTTCAAGCTCCATTTTTCCAAACCCCACTAAGGCATACCTCATGGTTTTCTCCCCTGTGCTTATCCTAGTGGAATAGGGTATTGTTATAAACACTTAATAAATCAATCCTGCCCTTTGTTTAAAATTTTGCTATTTTCAAGCTGGTTGTGGAGCACATCTCTATCCCAGCACTCAGAGGCTGAGGCAGGAGGATTATTACGACTTGAAGTTCAGCCTAAACTACACAGTGAGACCCTACCTCAAAAAACAAGAAAAGATCCCCTCCCCATTTGACCTATGTGAAAGAAATGAAAAGAGATGGGCAGACAGGAAGGCTGAAAGGAATGAGGACTTTCTTTGACATAAGCCTTCAAAGGACTAAGCAGGTTGCTCTCTGGACAAATTATATTTCTGGATCTGAGTGAGAAAACCAGGCCAAGATGCTTAGGTTACAAGCCATCTGAACTGAAAGCTTTTGAAAATAACCTAGGATTTGGGCAGTGGTTAAAACGAATGCAAGTACTGGCAGGAAGATAAGGAAGCATTTTTTACACATTAGTTTTCTTGTAAGTTACTCTAAAATGTCTTTAAAACTCACAGTGAATTAAGTTATTTAATTTCAGCTGCTGGACTTTTCTTATGACACGTGAACTAAGAATTATAACTCTTAGGGAAAAGGTGAGGAGATGTAGCTGAAGTTTAGCTTAAGTGGACAAATGTCTCACTGGGAATTTGAGGACCAAGAGCCTTACAACAGGAAGATACCACAGTCAGATCACAGGGTTCGGTAAGGAAGAAAAGGGCATGGGGAGGGAAAAGAGGGAACAGGATGTCTTGGAAGGGTCAATCATAAGCCCAAAATGATGAGGGGGAAAAAACCAATGCAAAGATGTACACTGGGGGAGGGCTGGGGGCTAGGGGGTGCAGTTCAGTGGTACAGAGGTTGCTTAGCACACACATGGCCTGGAGTTCCATTTTCAGCACCAGATGGGACACATGCGCGCGCACACACACACACACACACACACACACAGTAACCATATGACACTAGGATACGGAATGTGTCTGATGATTGTGATGGAAGAATGCTGGAGACAGTGATTTAAGTGCTACTTAAACACAGAGTAGGGGACAGTTCACTAGAGACTTCTGGTTATTTATGAACTCTCATAGCTCAAACCCAGGAAAATACTGACTTCATTGTACTCAACACTTCATCAAAACCAAACTTCTTCAGTTCCACCAAATGGAACTGTCCAGCTCACAAACACAGAGCACTTCAATTCAAGTCAACCAGCCAGTTCATTCAGCTCAATGAATATTTATAGACAGCCTAATCTGAGCCAGGCTCTGTGTTAGGAGCTGAGGTACAAACCAGCGATAAAACAGGCTGCTTCCCTTGCCGGGACTCATTTCACCAGAACATGCCTCTCTTATTCTTGCAAGTACAACCCTTTGCCTACCTTATCTGTCCTTGCCAGACACACTTCTCCTGCCTTGTACACTTTAACTCCGCCTCTATTCATCCCTACCATGTGGTTCCTTGCCTACATTCTGAGGACATTTGAGATATTCTCAAATTAACTTTTTCTTAAATTATGACTTTATTCCCCTATAGTCTATTTGTTGTTGCTGTAGATTTAAAAACAAAACAAAATAAAAACTATTATTCTAGGAGTCTAGCTCAGTCCTAGAATTTAATGTGCTCGGAATTGAGAAAATTGAAATATTTGTTACATCTCTGATAATGCTTTTGAAAAAAACTTAATCTCTACATATACTTAGAACTCTTCTGTATACCAGAGAGTTTTCTTATCAGACATTTCTTTCTTTCTTTCCTTTCTCTCTCTCTCTCTCTCTCTCTCTCTCTCTCTCTCTCTCTCTCTCTCTCTCTCTCTCTTGGTACCGGGGATTGAACTCATGATCTTACACTTGCCAGGCAGGTGCTTTTGCCACTGAGCTAAATCCCTGACCCTCTATATATATTTAAATATATTTTTAGCAAATTCTTCCCCTTGCTACTTGGGATTGAACCCAGGGCCTCACACTGAGCTACATCCACAGACCTCTTTTTATTTTCTGACACAGGGTCTTGCTAGGCTTGAACTTCTGACCCTCCTGCCTCATCCTCTCAAGCAGTTTGGATTACTGCACCTAGCTAGGAATATCTGCAGGTGCAGATTTAGCTTGTTCAAAATAGGCAGGCTTATCAAGTTTATTTTTAGCTCTAAATATTGTGCAACTCAAACAAACGTGATACTGTAAATTAAGGAAAATTATAACTAAAATGTACAAAATGTATCTTTTAAGGGAGATTATAAATGATCAGGTCATGATTAAAATGAAAAAGTCAGGATTGAGGATGTAGCTCAGTGGCTTAAGCGCCTGCCTGTAAGTACATGGTCATGAGTTCAATCCCTGGTATTAAAAAAAAAAAAAAAAAAAAAAAAAAGTCTTAGTTGGGCGTGGTGATGCAAGAGGATCACATGACTGTTAGGCCAGTCTGGGCTACATAGTGAGTTCAAAGACAACCTGAACAGCATATCAAGACCCTGTCTCAAAAATAAAGAAAAGAAAAGAAAAGAAAAGAAAAGAGAATAGAATAGAATAGAATAGAATAGAATAGAATAGAATAGAATAGAATAGAATAGAATAGAATAGAATGAGTGACTCAGGTTGGGGGTGAGCTCTCAGCAGGAAAGCCCTTGCCTGGCATGTGAGGCCCTGGCTTTTCCTAAGGCATCATCAATGTGTGTTTAGGCATCAGCAAGCTACTTGCTCTAGTTATGAAAGGGGATTTTCTTCCCACCTAGTGACACGCCCTTGGGATGAATGTGGAAAGATTAAGTGGTTTTTTGTTTTTGGAGAAGAGTATTTTTAAAGATGTGAAAAAGCCACCTCTGACTCTCAGACGCTTTTTCGCTCATCACCCTTGAGAATGCTTACACTGTGTGAGTGCTGTATTATGTGGTTCTGGGGACTGAGGCCAGGGCATCACACATGCCACATCTGCTTCCCTTCCACACCAGCTACACCCCCAGCCCTACTGCACTGTAACAAAGGGGTGAGCCGATCTGCTTATCACACATGTGGGTAAGTTCAGAACTCATAGGCACTGAGGTACCTGGTTCCTCCATCAGGCTGCACCTTTACCAGAAAATCTGACTAAGAGGGTTAAAACTGAAGCTGGGTGTGTTGGCAAACACCTGTGCTCCCAGCACCGAGGGAAGTTAAGGCAGGAAGATTGAAAGCTCATGTTCTACCTGGGCCACTTCGCAAAACCTTGCCTCAAAAATAAAAAAGGGCTTGGAATGTAGCTCGGTGGTAGCAGACCCGTGGATTCAATCCCCAGTTCTGGAGGTAGGTATGGGAGGAGGTGGAAAGCTTGGAATTTTGTGGTCACCATACTTCTGTGAGTCATTATGGGAGGCTCCCCTAGCCTTGGTACTCCCTCTGGCAGCCCAGAGGAGGTGCATTCACAAAGAGCCTGCCTTTCTGTATCAGGTGGAAGAAAGGTTATTTTTGTTTGTTTTTGGTGCTTGCAAATTTTACTTAAGTGTTCTATCACTGAGTTACACCTCTGACCTTGAAAAGGCTATTCTGAATTTAAGTCAGTCTGCAGGTCGATCTTTTTCTGTTTGGTACTGGGGTTGAATCCAGGGTCTTCACACTGAGCTACATCCGTACCCTCTTTTACAAACTCTGAGACAGTGTCTCACTAAGTTGTTAGACTGGGTTTAACTTTGCAATTCTCCTGCCTCAGCCTCACAAAGTGCTGGGATTATAGATGTGTACCAGAATGTCTAGCTCACAGGCAATCGTTTTTTTAAGAGGACAGTTAACAGAAGGAAGCTGAGGACCTGGACACTCCCTTCACCATGAGGTCTTTGCTGATTCCTGAATATGGGGCTTACAAAAGCAGGAGTGCAGGATCAGGGAAGAGGGCAGCCACTTGTCCAATGGCCTTTGCTCTGGGTATGTGGCTTTCAGGACTCCTCAACTTTTGTGTTTTTAGTTTGCATAAAATAATAGCTTCTTTACCAACATCAATCCTGTTAGTCTGTGAAGAAACTGCTGTGATATGTGGTCCTTTTTAGTTTTTAATTTTAAGTCACTATTGCCACACTGATGGGACTCTTCTCATAGCATGTTTCCTAGTTGTAAGATTTACCTGCCAAAAAATTCGTAATGAATGTCAAAGGCAGACTTGTACTACTTCTGTTTAAATCATAGGAAATTCTAGTATCAGATGAATTTTTATCAATTTGCCTTAAATAATTTTAGTGCCTCACATCTTAAGCCAGCAATTTTATTTGTCAAAAGAAACATTTCAACTTGTAGATATTTTAACAGATTATAACCTCAGCCATGTGTAGCATTCACAGCATGTACTAACATTTAACTGGTTTTAAAATTTTTCTATTAAAGGCTGGGTGTAATGGTGTACACTTGTAATTCCAGCACTTGGGAGGCAGAGGCAAGATTCCCTCAAGTTTGGAGCAAGCCTGGGCTACAAAGTGAGCTCAAGACCACTGTGAACTATGTAGCAAGACCCCCCTCCCCCCAACAAATAAAACAAAACTCAACCAAAACAAACAAATAAACAAAAACCCCATAAACCAATCAACCAAACAAAAAACTCAAAACCTAGTCAAGTAGTTGGCAATGTAGCTTAGAGGCCTTAGTCACCCCCAAAAAACCTAGTGAAAGGGATTAGTGTAGCCTCCATGCACACCTAGTGGCAGAAGGCTGCTTTGCAGTCTATCTCTGCAATTTACTGTGTGGGGAAAGCCTGGGAAAACCACTGAAATGTAACGGCCTCAGATAATTCCATTTCCTGTATAAAACAGGGAGAAGAATATTTATCTACTTTGTATGGCTATTCTTAAAATGCAGGATAACGTGGGTCTCATTCTTATTACAGGTTAAAGCAGGCAGATTCTTAGGATGGCAGTTTGCATTACGAAAAACATACCAGAACCATATCCAGGGATTGGCCCTTTGGCCTGGAGGTCTGGAAGCCCCACATTCAGTGCGTTGGGTACCATGTTGTCCAGATGTGGCTTGGGCCCAACAGGATGAGATGGTGAATGCTTCATGCTAGGCTGTCGCTGCTGCTGCTGCTGCTGTTGCTGCTGCTGCTGCTGCTGGAGAGCACTCACCATTCGAGCCAACTGTCAGATCACGGAGGGGCCCGGGAGAAGAGAACAAACAATCAGCCAACATCCTGAATGTCACTGGAGAAGACTGCACAGGACCTTCACTGTTACCCGAAATGAAGCCAAGATGTGTGTTCTCCCACTGAGCTACACCCACACATGAAGAGGCCTGGGGGAGCCTTTTCCCCATGTACCTGCTGCTCTTGCTGCTGGCGCACTGCTTGCGAAATCTTTCTCTGGTTCTGGAGCAACTGTTGCTGCTGCTGCTGCTGCTGCAGGAGAAGCTGACATGCCTACAAAGTGAGGAGGAAGAGAGGGGACCAAGGCTTCCTAAGATGGGCTGCCTAGGAACCCCGAAAGCATCTGTATACCCAAGTGCAAGTCACTGAATTCAAAAGCACCGAGTTTCTAGACAACTGGTTATGCTGATCTCTAGTTGAGCTGGTATTTCTACTCTTACACACATTCAACAGTTTTCACAAAAGTTTGAACTCATGTCCTTCAAACATAAGTGACTAAGATATGTGAAGGAAATCAAAGCTAAAGGGAAAAAAGAGCAAACAGCATTTTGGGGACAACAGGCAGAAAACCACTACTTACCAACTGAAACTGGGGAATCTGTGGAAGCTGGCTCAGCATGGCAATTTGTTGAGGAGATAACTGGGGCCCCACATTGAAAAGACCTGGATTCAGGCCACTGTTGGGAAACTGCTTGAGCATTGAGGCAGAAACCTAGCCAAAAAAGAGGAGGGAGAGTCTCAAAATTCCAAAATAAAATTTTCTTCTGTGAAAAATAATATTAAACAAATACTACCATTTTTTTCCTTGAAAAAAAGTTTTTTTTGAGACAGGGTTTTACTACGTAGTTCAAACTGGCCTTGAATTTGCAGTGACCCTCCTGCCTCAGTCTCCTGAGTGCTGGGATTACAGGCATGTGCCACCACACCCAACCCGTTTGAAAGAGATGTGAAGGAAACACATCAAAGTGTTAACAATTATCTCTAAGCAGTAACATAAGAACTTCTCATTTTTTTTCCTAGATTATTCCAATTTTCTACAATAAAAATGATAAATTTTACAATTAGGAAATCATCTTCAAGAAAAAAAAGATCTGATGACAACAGTGCTTTTTTCTGATTGAGAAATTATTACTGGAAATGTGCCATGAAACAAAATACACCAAACTGCACAAAGTGAATATATAAATGCTTACAAGAAAGTACTTCTGTTATACAAACAAGGACTCCTAAGAAAGACACTAGAGTTTCAACTGATGACTTTTGATACCAAATACAGAGCCACAGAAAGCCGATGGAAGAGCCTGGAGATCAGACAGCCCAGCTGGTTCCTTCTGCCTGGGTTTCAGGAGTGAATTAGGCTGGGCTGCTGGAAGCTCTAGTGACAAAGGGGATTCTCTCTCATCGCTGGACCATTCAGCTAACATGTCTTAAGGCAGCTCAAATGAATTCTGTATTTTCACTCACAGAACCCTCTGGTCATTTGGGCCATGGACAAGCAAACATAATGCTTCCCCACAAGGGCAAGCAGCACACAGTGAAGAGTGCAGTGCTGGCCATGCCATGGTGGCACATGCCTGCAGTCCTGGCTACTCAGGAGATTGAGGTGGGAAGCTCACTTGAGCCCAGGAGTCAAGGACATGACCATGTCTCAAAAAAAAAAAAAAAAAAAATCAAACCCTGCTAGGGATTTAGCTCAGTGGTATAAAGCCTGCCTGGTAAGCGCGAGGTTGATCCCCTGGTATCGAGGGAAAAAAAAAAAAAATCCCGAATGAGTGTATTGCTAGAGGTTGCCTGCCGGGTCATGTGTCCCACTGCTGCTATTTCTAAGCTGTGGGCCTCAGAACATAGGACTTACTCAATCTTTTTGGGCCTCATATGCTTTATGTCCAAAACATGAGTAATAGTAACAAATTCAGCGCATTGTTTGAGGATTTTGAGTTGACCTGTATCAAATGCTTAGAAACATACTCTAAATGTTCACTTTATGCCACATGATAGTTCTTCAGACATTGAGAGACACAGGATTACAGTTCCCTTGCTTTTCATCTTTGGCTAAACATGACAAGTTTTTTTTCACCTGTAGCTCACTCTGTTTCTCAATGAGGAGCCCAGAGTGGAAAGCCATTTTCTAGGGGGAGGTGCACACCCAGCAGACTCTGTCACTTCTAATTGTCCTCTTCAAACACAGCATCCATTAATGTTGCCTGTGATCTTAGTTTCTCTAGTGGTCACATCCTAACCCTCAACTGAAACACTATGTGCACTGTCAACTAAAATCTACAGTTTTAAAATATTTTGCTCTTCTTGAGTAATATTTAATAGCTCATGCAGGTGGGTTTTAATTTTTATTAAATTATTTCTTGATTCAGGTTTAGGACCTTCTATTTATTTTTATGTGCATGGCACGCAGTTGATGCTTCGTAAGAACCCATTAAACAAATAAGCTTTTATTATATTTTAACCCAAGAGTCCCTCCACCAAGTTCTTTTCTCTAGTGTTATTCCACTTATCCCAAACCTGTGTTCCCCCACTGGGTGACTGATGGAATGTGGAACTTGACAGAGATCATGATAATCTGGTAGTATGTCACTAAAAACCTCCCACCTTGAACTGTATCACACTTTACAGTCAATCTCACAACTATTTGGTACTTACCACACATGTACACACAGACATACATGGTTTCAAAGGCTTTTTTAAAAAAGGAAAATTTCAGTAATACTGTTAAGCACTGATTACATGTGAAAATGACATTCTGACTACATTGTGTTAAAGAACACACACTGACTGTCTGTCTGTCTCTCTCTCTTTCTCCCCTCATCACAGGGAGACAGCAAACTGGGATCAGACTCAGGGCCTCCAACATGCTACGCTGGTGGCTCCACTACTGACCTACATCCCCAGCCCTGAGAATGTAAGTATACCTTTTTAAAATGTGGGTATTAAATTTTTTAAAATTATATTATGTGGCTTGAGTTATACTTCAACTGGGCAGTGCTACTCTGACTCATCAGCACTGTTTCCAAATTCCTTTCCAAAGTTTTCTTCTGTGATTCATAAGAGCTCTTCTCTACTTGTTGTATTTTCTGACCTGCTGGCATCCAAAATATATGGCCATTATCTGAGCTTTCATTTCCCTTCTTTTGTTCCGTTTTACCAGCTCTCCTGAACAAGTCAGTAGGTCTCTGGACCAATCCACTTCTCTCCAGTTTGGGAACTAGATGCTATTCTTTGTGAAGAGCCTATTACTCTGTGCCCTTTTCCATCATTCCTACCACTAAAGAAATGGCCACTTAAGGTATGTACACAAAAGACACACAAGGATATATCCTACGAGACAAATAGAAGAATATTCACAGCAATATTGCTCATAATAGTAAATATCTAGAAATAATCCAGATGTCCAACAGAAAAAGTAAATAAATCACAGTACATTTTCATAATGTAGTTCTATAAAAACCACAAGCTAGAAAAAATAAAATAAAATAAAAAAGCAAAATGAATCTATAAAAACCACAAGCTAGGGGAAAAAAACCCCAAAGTGAATCAACTGTTAAAGACAGGCATCTACAGAAAAATTAAAAAAAAAAAATCACAGGAGTGCTAACACATGGCATCATCCCTTGTGTTCCACAAAACAACGATTTCAGACCCAAGAAAGTTACACTCATAAGGACTTCCTATCCAGCTTTGCTCAACTTCTGCATTCTGCAGATTTGCCCTTCCCTCTTCTTCCAAAGAGTTACAAAAGGACTGGCGAGAAGCACTACTACACTCCTGGCAAATGGCTGTTCATACCTGGATTGTGGAGTGAGTAAAGTGCAAGTTTGTACACTCCTGATACCAGCAGTTAATTATTCTGGTTTCAGATTGCTTCAATCTCCAGCTGGGCTGGAGAAAGTGAAGATCTTATAATCAATGTGGCACTGAACAAGCATTATAGGTGCAAAATGGCAGGAACTTAAAGGCAGGACAAAATAGCCTGCTGCAATATGTCACTTTCTGAGTATTTCTGCACTGAAGGAAGAAGGTAACAACAGAAACAACTCCCTTCCCTACCCCAGGGAACCCAGGGCCTTGTACAACCAGGCAAGCCTCAGTCACTGAGCCACACCCTCAATCCTACAACAAACCTTAAAGTTGAGTTTCACTGTTCGTTGTCTATGCTTACATTAAACAGTGACTTTTCCTATAAATTGATTATACTGAATGTAAATTTTGATGTTTATCAAACATTTTTAAAAAATATTCATGTACATTGGCTCAGAAATGTCATTCTGGGCAACTATGTTTAAAAAAGGAATTCAAAGGAAAACATCTGAAAGAAAAAAATTGTTAAAACTGGGCATGGTGGTATAAGCCTGTAGTCCTAGCACTTGGGAGGCTGAGGTGGGAGGATCACTGTGAGTTTGAGACCAGCCTGGGTTACAATGTGAGCTCAAGGCCAGCCTAAACTACATAGAGAGACTGTCTCAAAAAAGACAAAGTTTTTGTTTTTTAAAATACAGAAATTTCAAGAGAAACAGTGGCATATTCCATTAGTTAATGTCTTGCTCCCGTTATACATTAAATCAGTGTTAATCATTTCTAGCTAAATAAATGAATTTCAAAAATTTATGTGAACAAATTTGTGGGGGGAATAATGGGGATAGAACTCAGAGTCTTAACACTAAGCTATATCACTAGCCCTTTTTAAATATATTTTATTCTGATGTAGGATTTCACCTGGGCTAAGCTGCCTAGGCTGGACTTAAACTTGTAGTCCTCCTACCTCAGCCTCTCAAACTACTATCATTACAGGCATGCAATGTCCCACCCAGCTTGTACTTTTTCTTTTTTAAAATAGAACCAGTACTTTGGTCACATCTGCAGTATCCAATTCTCAGTGAAAGCTAACTGTGCTTTTCTAATGATTCCACTTGGGAAGCCACTCTAATATACAGTGTCCCATGACCTGACATAGTCACTGAGCTCAAAATATGTGTCAGGCAAAGCTGGAGATACTTGGCCTCTAGAAGCGAACAAAGTAGACCAGCCCCTGCCACACGGAAGCATGAAATGCTCCTAAAGGCAGGGGCACAATGAACAGAGGAAACCACTGGAGGTTAAGGGGCTAGAGAGTGATATGGTGATTGTATGTGATTGTATGGTTTATAACTTGGCCTGGGGAAACTTGTCTGACAAAGCATTGCTGAAGGAGAGAGCCGAAGATGAGAGGCAATCTGTGAAAAGAGCATTCTTAGCATATGCTTGGTATGCTGGGGCCAGTTGGCTGGAAAGACACGAATGCATGGCAGACTTGCAGCAGGCACTGGGGAAGGATGTCACCAAGAACCTCAGAGGCGCTGCATTCTTCAAGAGATAACAAGCCCTGAGGGGATTCCCAAAAAAGGAGTACTATTATCTACCCTATGTTTAAGAATAGTATATGCAGAGTTTCCTGTAATTTTGAAATAGCCACTAACTAGGTGTATTTAAAGTTGAGTTAATTACAATCAAATCAAATTTAAAAAAATTCAGTTCTTCCAGCCCACCAGCCACATCTCCAGTGCTGTCATGGCTAATGGCCACCACTGGGACAGTGGGGCTTTAAAGGATCAGGCTGACTCAGACTGCAGACAGCAAGAACTGACTGAGGCAGGCAAAAGGTTCCAGGAGTAATCGAGGAGAGGAATGGTGGTGACCCGGCTAGGGGCTGTGTTAGAGAAGATGGCAAGAAATGGTCAGAGTTTGGATAGAGTTCTGAAGGGCAGATTTATTGATAGACTGAATGTACACCTACCATTGGCTACAAATAGTAAGCAGAAAGGTTTGAGATCAAGCACTCTGATGATTAAATGCTGGTAAAGTTAAGATGCACTTATAACGGAGACAGAAAAGGAGATGCAGATAGAGAAGCAACATAGATGGTGTCTGAAACCCAAATGAGGCAAGTATTTCTAGAGGGAGTGATCAGCTGTGCCAATACTGCTGACACACTGAGCAAGAAGATGAAACAGGAGGATAACATCCTGTAACACACAGACTGGAGGTGCCCTTCCAAAGACGGTCTAAATTCCTGCTGCCTCTGATTTACCTGCACTCCTGTGCTAACCCTGCACTGCTTTTTTTTTTTTTGCTCTGGTAATTCCACCAAACACATCCTGTTTACTGTCAGTGTCATCTTTCTAACTACATATGATTTTACATTATTACTCCACTGAAAAATCCTTGCTTAACAAGACCTTATCATAGCAGTAGTCAAAATTTAGAGTGCACATGAAGATCACCTGGGGCCCAAACTCCAAAATCTAAGATTCTGTCTGATTAGACTGGGAGAGATTTTAAGTAGAAACCCAAGTAATGGTTGTGAACCAGGCTGACATGGGTGTCCTATAGGGCAATAGCCAAACTGAGCAAGGGAAACAAAATTCTTACAAATGTGGTCCCAAATGTGCAGTCTAGTTTCTTCCTATTAGAGCCTGTATAGCAGGCATACACTTCGACCAACTTAAAATAAACTTCAGTTCCCAAAAAAGCCACACCTTTAGGGTAACACTGCCAATTGCATGAGAGGCCCCTGCCGCTTGGAAGGCCTCTTTAATCTCACTGGGGCCTGGAAACTGACTGATGCTTCGCGATTCAGTTTAAATGTCACCACTAGTGTGAAGCTTCATCCAATTCCCCAAACTACAGTAAACATATCTATATGATATTTACTATGTTCTCTGCTATCAGAATAGGTAGGAGACCGGTACACATCTCTCATCTCCACCCCAAAGAAAACCAAATTTCTAGGCATATGTCCTATTAAAAAAGAGAACTAAAGGAGTCCTGTGGTATCCATAGGACCGTGACTTATACACTTTAGCCACAAGCCTGTTCATTAGCTCTAGAATGCCTTCCAGAGCATCTAAATATGATCATAATGTTTTTCATACAAAACATCTACTTTGTATGTATGATGTGATAAGAAAAAAAAGATTTGATATTCTCTTCCGACAATTCTCAATCTGGCACTCAATTTTCCATATTGGCTAATAACCACCATTCATTTTGTACACACAAACCCAGTCAGTGAACAGCTGGAAACTAGCTGAATGTCTTTAATTCCGAACCGTGGAAACATAAAATTGCTTACCTGGGGGGAGATAAACTGGGGAGGCACTTGTGCCCGGAGACTAGGAGAAGAACTCAGTGGTTGCACTGGGGTGTGCAGACCTCTCGATTGTGCTGTGCTGTTTCCAAACAAACCATGATTGCTGCCCTGTAGAAGTAACAGCACCAGTGAGACTTTCGTTACCAAAAGAAAATGCATGTAAACAGCAGTTCTGGGTTCTACCCCTCAGAGGAATCATCATCTGTGTTCTGTGGAGTCACAGCACTTTATAACTGAGAAGCTCCTCATCTTGGAATGTTGGGGGCAGTTACTCAAATGGAATCACGGGAATACCATTCACCATCTGAGTAGCCTGATGAATTCTACAAACCAAAAGTTACACTCAGACAAATATCAGAAGCAGAGCTATATTCTTTTCTGTGTGTGACAGAAAGTTACAGGCAATATGAGATTTAGTTCAATTGAATTTTCTTTTGTTAAGGTTGGGCTAACTTTATTCTCAAACTTTATAGTTGCAGATGCATCTTAAAAGGCACCTGACTAGAAGTACATGCTTATAAATAATACCAGTGTAAAATAACACTGTGTTAGCACTTCTCTGAATTGGATAATTTCACCATCCATTGTTCATTCCAGGAGTGAGGCTAGAGCCATGAGGACCCACTCCAGTTCTCAATATCCTTTCCTGTCTTGGGTCTGTTCAACTCCTTTTCTGCTAGATGAGGAAATATTAATCAATTGCACACAGATAAAAAGGGAAGAAAGGGAAAAAGTAAAGGTCATACAATGGATACCAAAACAAGTATTACTCACCTGTAACTCTGCATTCAAATGTGTGACTATCAGTTTAGTTAAAGGTAAGTTCAAGCCCTGGTTTAGAGGACCACCTCCCCGAGCCCATCGCCACTGTCCCAGTGAAAACTACAGAGCTGGACTGTAAAGTGGTCCTGGTCTTCTGCAGATTGATATTCTTCCCTACATGATCTTCAAGGCCCAGTGCAGAGGCCAAGATGTCTCCCCTAAAACTTCTTTCACTCCACATGCAGTGACTGAGCTTGCCTCTCTATTATCAAAACAGTGAAACTGATAGTACCCATCAACAAACTGTCATAGTTACTTGCCATTCTGTCTTTTTACCACCAGCTTAATACTTCCCTCTTTGCATTCCCAGAACTCAGTAAAGCCCCGGTCTGTAGGATGATTGCATCATTTGCAAACATCCATGCTCACCAATTTACACACCTGAGACATCCTTCAGCAAAGTAAGTTGCTCCACTGTTTATACAGAGGACATAAACCCTGAACTGAAGTTGCCATCAGCTTATCACAAGGATAAGGCAATTCTAAAGACTTTCATGATGGCATCACTTAAAATTCCAGAACACTATAGATACTCATGATGGCTTAATGATTCAAAAATAGATTAAGGGATCACTAGGTAAATTAATAAACTTAAAAGGACAGAAAATAAAAATGATTATAAACATAAAGTAGAAATGGCAATTAAAATCTGTGTATCTCAGAAAAAAAAAATTAAAGATCCACCCCGAGTTTTATATCTCCCAAAGGACTGTTTAAATATGAGAGGACCTTTACTGCTGTCAACTATACTGTCTCTTATTTCTCCTTTTTTATTCTTCGAACTGCTGGTCTAGGGTGAAATGGCTCAGCTCTAACTTTTCTTGATTGTAATAGCTTTGGTACTGATTATTGTCAAGAAAAAAAGTCAATGTATTATTTATTTTACCAACAGCAGTCTAATAAGATCACTCTTACATTTTACTACCAAAGTAATAACCTTATAACTAGATGCCATTTATTTACAACTGATTCTTGGATGGTGGAGTTGCTGGTAGCTGCAGTCTTTGCCAGAACGCATGTTTTGGAAAAATTAAACTACTGTGAGCATCTCTGCTCCTGTGTGTGTGTGGAGGGGCAAACAGATATACTGCGACTGAACCTGGGACCTTGCGATGACAACCATGGATTCTACCACGGAGTTACACTCTCATCCCTGTGGGACTCATCTATCATCATCATCATCATCATCATCATCACCATTATAGACAGGGTCTCACTATGTTGGCCTTCAACTTGGGGGCTCAAGCAATTTTTCTGCCTCAGTCTTCCAACTAGCTGTAGTCCAGCTTAGACTCGCCCCAAGCCATACTTTCCTCTTCCTAGTAGATAAGATTCCACTCTTCTTGCAAAGACCAAAGGTCTCTAAACACATAAATAGCACTCTGATATATCTGAAATAGTTAATAGCACAGGTAAGTCCATAGTAGTTTATCAAAAAAATCTCTTTACTAGAGCTTAATATGGGACCTTGGCATTATCAGCTGCTCATTTTGATTCAGGTTTGCTGTTTTATATAGTGATAGATTGGGGAAAATCATGTATTTGTAACCTTTTAAAAAAAATTATAAAATAGGAAAAGTGATAATCCAAAGCTTGTCTACATACTAAGCTGGCTTACCCAGCTAAAGCTTGACTGTTGTAAGTGAGGCTTCTAAGATGACCTGATCCCTCACGGTCATTGGTGATATTTGCCTTAACTCATGTTAACTCAGAAAATACATTTAAAACACAATTAGCAAGCTGATTAAAATGTTCTGTAATTTGGAAAATAAAAATCATAAACATTTTACTTTTAAATTATAAAGTATATCAATTACCTCTGTATAGAATACTCTGAAAAAATCATAACCATATGTGGGTAAGTACATATGCTAACCTAGCTATCAGTGTACTTTGTAGCAATCCAAAAACACAAAAAGAGGAATGACCTTTCCTGAAAGCCAATGCCAAGCTAGTTTGGCTTGTCTATTATGCTTGAGTTTATGTTCTGACAGCATCTGATAACTCTGCAATCCTAGAACCACATTTATAAACATCATTAACCACGGATGTCTCGTCTCTGTTTACATGAACAGTATGTATACATCTTCTCTGTAGACACACGGGAGAAATAAAGAAAAATATAAAGCAACAAAACAAAAGATTACCTACTATTCTCAATTCAAATATAACCAATCTCAACACATGGATAACTGGAAAGCATACTAGAGATCTGTGCGTAGCCTGCCTATGGTGCAAGAAGTATTGCTCCACATCATCATTAATGTACCTGTGAAAATCACCATACGAGACAGAATGGAACCAACTGGTAATTACACATTGTATAATTAAGGTCCCCTGAGATGAAGAACACAGTGACAGGTGAGGAGTCATAGAACTATGGCTGGGAAAACACCCTTGCTAGAATTATTGTTGGAAAGGTACTGTGACTGCAAATTCCTGGTTTCCTCTATAAAAGCTGCAACAGACTATACATTGCCTGAGCCCCGTGCTGTGTGCCTCAGGCCAGTGAAGGGGAGGAGGCATCATCCGACCAGCCCTGCCAGTTCTGCCTCCATTGCACAGCTCTTCCTTGGAGGACCGCCAGATGAAAGCTCAGCAAAGGCCCACGCTAGGTCCAATGAAACCCTGCCACACCTAAGCAACATCTCTTTGCGTTTTTTCTTTTGTCTTTTTGAGACAGGATATTGCTATGCAGTTTAGGCTGGCCACGTTGTAGCCCAGGTTGGCCCTGAACTCGTGAGGATCCTCCTGAGTAATGGGATTGTACGTGTGCCACCATACCCAGCAATATCTCCTCCTTTCAAAGCTCCTTTACGCATTAAAGTTACCTGTCTGGTAATTAGTGTATTTTTAACTTAAAGACGCTAAAGTTTTTTAAGGTAAAGTTGCTTTTAAATTTTAAGATGTTGTAACCCTCATAATGAATCTTACTAGGGTTTTCCCCCCACTACTGGGTATTGAGCCCAAAAAATGTTAAGCTACATCCCCAGTCTTTTTAAAAGTTTTGAGATTGGATCTTGCTAAGTTGCCCTATCTGGCCTTGAATTTATAAAGCCCGTGGCCTCAGCCTCTCAAGCAGCTGGGACTCAACTGAGCCATTAAGTGTGAGTACTATCATTTTTAATTAGCAGAGGTATTATATTGAGAAGACTCACTAAATATTGCTTATTATGTAATGTAATGTTAAAAATAGCAAATGTATTACTAAATTAGATTATATAAGGTAACTCGTAACCTCATTAACATTTTCCTAAATCAGTTATTAGTTAACTGATTAAATGTGAACTCATGACCAAAAAAATGGGAAGACAAAAGAAATAGGTTTAAAATAAAATCCATGTTGAGAAACATGAAGAGAGATGGGTTTTATGGGTTCAAAGATTTAAAACCTACACTTAATATCATTCTGTGCATTCATTAATCAACAAATTTCCCAAGACAGACAAATGATGCAATAAACTGCAGACCAGAGCCAAGGCGAGGCCACAGCCAAGCAGTTACAAATTTGAGAGGCCTCCTTACTTGTCTAGCAGCGAAGTTTTGGGGGTTGAGCCCTGTGCCGATTGCTCCAAGGCTGACGTTGGGTAGTGTGGAACCAGAGGGAGACAGCTTGTAGCTGGGAGTAGGGGAGAAGGGAGAGCAGGGAGCCTCATCCCCAAGGCACCCATCTTGATTGGAGAAAGGCAAAGTCAGCTGAAAGGTAGTAGGAGTTAGCCAATCACAATGAGTGTTGGTTAGTGAAGCAACAGAATGCAAGAAGGGAAAGAGAGAGACACTAGGAATAAACAAAGTGAGAGCGTATTAGCAATAACCCAGGATGGAATTTGGATCTGATAATACCATCATACTTTGCCCAACAGACACCATCTGTCATCCTCTTTGACAAAGATTTTTCTTTTCCTCTCAGCAACACATTTTGTCCATTGTATTAAGAAAAGAGTTGTCATATACTTATTTTTAGGCACCTAATATTGATTATTCTGTGTAGCTCCTGCAACAGAAGCCAGGACAATCTTCTTATAAATATGTTGCTGCCTGGACCAGCACCAATTATGTCAAAAAGGAGGCAGACCTAAAATTTTTTATTTTAACTGCTTTGTGGAGACCAGGAGTATTGCAGACTGGTATTCTGAATCAAGGAATAATCTCGAATCTTAACATTAGAAACGTTAAGAATAAAAACTACCAAATTATTTGGTTCAAACAGTAGTTGAGAATTTGAAAAGTATACCATTGTAATTAAACACAAACCACTAGGGAAGTAGAGAAGATAAAAGAGTTCTTTCAAAAGTAGAAGGCAAGGCCTTAGGAGACAACAGCACTTATACAAAACCCAAAATCTGGTTTGCAGTTGCAAAGCAGCTAAAAAGGAATTCACAATAAATTCATCCCTAAAATTCTGCTGTTTCAAGTATGCCCCAAATTTTATGATTATTTCAAAATGTGACCTTTTCCACAATACTCATTTGCTATAAAAACAGATGGTTCTAGCTCCTGCCCTATTACCTATTGACACTGTTTTCATGTCACCACTTTAATGCAGGTGATGTCTTTTGCTGAGTTCAGAAATTCTATGCTTTCCCCAGAATCAGTTCTCAAAAGACAAATGGGAACCAAAGTGCTTCTTATAAATTATTTTAAACGAAGAATTCAACCCACCTTCTCAAAATAAGGCCCACTATCTGTGGTTCCCATGTCTTTGGAATTAGGTGGACGGAACCCAGATCGATCCTTCCTCATGATATCATTAAAATCCCCGAGATTCATTGCTCGCTTGTCCACATCAAACTTCTTATCTGAAAGAACATAAACAAGAGTGAAAATTTTTAAGAATCAACGTTTCCCATAAGAACTGAAAGTGACTTGCCACACCAGTCTCCTTAGGGTATATGGTATGAGCTCTCTCTATTTTTTGGGGATCAGACCAGGACAGCTCTCATTGGCTCAGGGTTCTAAGATTTGTCCTTGTATATTTGTGGATCCTCTTTATTTTAAACTTATTTGGGGGTGGTGGTGGTTTTGAGACAGGGTCTCACTTTGTAGTGCAGGCCAACCTTGAATTCACTAGGTAGCCCAGGCTGGTCTCGAACTCACAGTGATTGTCCTGCCTTAGCTTCCTGAGTGCTAGGACCACAGATGTGCACCAACACGCCCAGCTATTTATGGATCTTCTTTAAAAAGCAACACTAAAAAATGTATCTGTTGTAGCCTGATTCTTATGGGAGTCTGGAAGAGCCTTAGAGATAACCTGGTAAAATCTGGCTAAGAAAATATTTATACTGATCACTGGTATGTTTGATGGATATATTTTGCTCATAAACTCAAATGTTCTCAGTGAGAGAAGTTGCTTTTTTTCCTATTTTAGCATGTGCTAGATAAATCGGATTGTGAAACAGTTTGGGGAATAAAAAGATCAAAAAGGTACAGTTGTTACCCTAAAATTTAAAGTGTGAGAGCTGAACACATTACTTGAATAATGTAATCTCCCAAGTTCAATGATTATTCTCTTTCCTTTCACAGCCTGATAAATTTTCGATTACTTGCTGACATGATCAGAACCCTAGGAAACTTGTAGATCAAAGTCTGCATATTTCCCTTACTACCCAGGATTTTTTTTCTTTTTCGTTTGATACTTGTTAAGTTCCTCAGGGTGAGCATGGCATTACTGAGAAAATCTCCTAGATTAAGGGCTGATACTGCATATGCTCTCCTTGCAATGGGAAAGTTCACTAACAATGAGACATCTGGCGCAGACAGAAACAGAAACCCAAGTCTGGCAGCATCACACACATAATAAAACAATCTGATTAGTTTCCAGTATTTTTCAGTCAGGATGTCAATATATATTTGTATACTGTAGCTGGCCTCTCTTAAGATGGGGCCAGCTGAGTCTGCCCTTCTCGAGCAAGGAATTAGGTGGATGCACCTTCTCTACAGCTAACCAGTGGCCTCTGCCTCCCACTTGTTTACACCTGGCATACATTACCCCTTTACATTCTGCCCTGGCTCTTGCAGTCATTTGAGCCCTCAACCTCCACCTTGTATCTTGCAGAGACCCTTGTGCAGAGTAAGCATTCAATAAGCATGTAATGAACAGCATCATCCCAACTCAGACTTGGCAGGGACCCCAACAGTGCATCACTGACGCTAATATAGTCGATTCCCATCGGTGGAAGGATACACACCTACAGACAAATCCATTTTGCTGCTTGGATTATCTTCACTTTGAGTCTGAGAAGAAAAAAAAAAAGCACCAGATGAGAGCAAATTAAGGGCGTCTATATTTGAGTCAGGGAGTCTATATTGAGCATCTTACCCTTGACACTATATTAGATCCTCTGAAATGAACCTTAGACTAGAAGAATTTAACATTTTTAATATACTAGTTTGCTGCTAGTGTCTATATTTCCTAAAGTTCAATCACCACCTACAGTCAGCCTCAGCATATCTATGGAGAGCACAATTGCTAAACAGCTGACTGGAGAAATAAATCCTTGTCTCAAGTTCCAGTCATCCTGGGATCAAATTCCATGAATGGCAGCCAAACGATGACAACTTCTTGTGATCTGTCAAGTCATCAAATATTAAAGTGTGCAGCCAAGTCTTTTGGCAGTTAAAACAGGGTGTCCCCACAGTATTCCCAAGAGATAAGGAAATTAGAAATTCTGTAAGAATTCCCTATAGAATTAACCCCAGTATATTTTCTTAATTTGTTGCTGCCCTTTCAAAAATTATAATGTGAAAACTGGCACAGCAACGTCAGGGAAAACTATAAATATTAAGTGTCAAATTCTGTCTTCCTTATTCTCCTTAAGGACATAAAAACAACAAATTTAAAAGCCCTCAGCTTTAAATTTAAATGTTAAGAGTATGTCATGAAGAGTAAAAGAACACAAAGTAAATACTGCTTATTTAAGAGATGAACTGTTTAGCCAGTTTCTAAATATGTAATTTTGTACTATATGTGGCAGTGGTTTTAAAATTTATACTAAACCTTAAATGTGGGATATGTCATACATATGAGAAAAATAAAACTTACCAGCAATCCCATATTTGAAAACTGTTTGGCAAGAGGATTCATCCATGAATCATTGTTTCCTCCTTTTAGTGAGCACTACAGAAATGAAATATATAACCTCAGAACCACATAGTTTATCTCAACCTCCTGAGTTGCAAAAGTATACACTGAAAATGGAGTTGAAGAGTTTACCTTCTGAATCTTATTTCTCTTTATTTTGATATTTTATCTGTTAGTTTCAATGGTTAACATGCCCTACTATATTTATGTTTTAATTCTTATTTTTCTCATCACAATGAACTAGAACTTTTTTACCAAAAAAGTAAATGGTTTTCACTTTTTACATGGAAAGATGCTGTCAGATTTTTGTTGTTGTTTTTGTTCTTTTTGATACAGGTTCTTGGTGTGCAGCACAGGCTGGCCTTAAACCTAAGCTGACCCTCGTTCCATAGCCTCCTGAGTGCCTGCAATACTACTGTGTGTCACCATCCCAGACTCGCAGTCAGATTTTGTACAACATAATTCTGTGTACTAGTTTTCACCTCAGCAGGCTGCTCTCTTTGTGACCTATACTAGAAGGGGTGACGCCAGTACATGTTACCTGGAAAGGAGTCTGTTTAAAATGGGGCATTATCCTCTGTGTGGATACAAGGACTCACCAGGTAGCACTTTGCTATCTGCTTCATACCATAAAGGACAGTGGTCCCTGTGGGGGAGAGGCCTGATTGAAGACACGATCACCAGTCTTTGGAGTAAAGTAGCGCAGTGCTGGTTTCTTGATTTTTTTTCATGAGACAAGCTGGTTCTTCCCTTGAACAGGGCACCCAACACCTGTTCTACTTGCCCTCTGTACGGGTGACAGTGGGACTATGACAAGGACTTGGATGGGTGATGACAGGGCCTCGTGTACTCTATAGTGATCTCATGTACCAATTTTACTATTCTTGAAAGTGATGGAGTACTTAGTTTAGTTACAGGTTTAAATGTTAAAAAAAAAAAATCTTAGGGCCAGGGATTTAGCTCAGCAGCACAAGAGTCTGCCTGGCAAGCACAAAGTCATGAGTTTGATCTCCAGTACCAAAAAAAAGTCTTGCTTGTCACCTGACTGGCAGATTCATTCATACTTCCACTCAGTTAACCTGGACTCACTGTTTATTGATAAATGAACAAAAGACTGTCATAAGTAAACTAAACAACCTCAGAGTATAAATATGCTAAAAAATTTTAAAACTGGGCATGGTGGTACCTATAAACCTAGCCCTCTGGGAGGCTGAGGTAGGAGAATCATAAGTTTGAGGTCAGCCTATATGACCTCAAAGGAGGCTGTCTCAAAATTTAAAAATCTAACCAAATCAGGAAAGGGTTATGGGGTAGCTCAATGTGAAGGTCCTGGATTCAATTCCCAGTAAAGGAAAGTTTAAAATATAATTCCTTTTATGACCAGAATAAATAAAAAGTCCTTTAAAAGGGAAAAATAGGGTGCTGGGAATGTGGCTCAGTGGTAGAACTTGACTTGTATGCATGAAGCCCTAGGTGTAATCTCCAGCACAAAACAAAAACAAAGAAACAAAAAAACCCCAACACCCCAATAACAACAAAACCCCCCAAAAAACCGAACAGCAAAAAAACAAAAACAAAAAACCCTGCTTAAATAAAATGTCTCTAACAGAACAAACACCCCAATAACAACAAAACCCCCCAAAAAACCGAACAGCAAAAAAACAAAAACAAAAAAACCCTGCTTAAATAAAATGTCTCTAACAGAACAAACTGTATTCTTATGTTATGGAATAAAATTAGAGCAATTAAATCACTGGAAGGGAGGCCTTCTAAAACAGCATCATGTATTTCAACCCAAGAGAGTATTATCTGTGAAATGTTATACGGAGCTCCAGGGTGCTTAGGTTGAAACTAACACTATGGGCACCCACTCCTTATTTCTATCATTGTGTGCATATAATGAAAAACAAGAATTAACAAAAAACTGCCTGTCTTCTCTTAGTAGTTCAGGAGGAAAACTATCAAAGTCTTGATCAAATTATACAAATCCAAGAAGAAACCAAGCTGCTACACGGCAAATGAAAAGCTGAGAATGCATCCTGTACAGGATGCAGAAAATTTGTCTCGTTGCTCTCTTGGGGCTACACACTAGCATTTTGTTTCGCTGTGAACAGGAGCTCTGCGCCTTCAGAGTTCCTCAATCAGGTTAAAATGGAGACATGCTGATTGATCACCATGGAAGAAGCCAAGAATGATCTTTCTTTGATTTCTCTTCTACATGGAGATTTACCGTAAGTACTTCTTTGGCTTTAGAAGGCAAAAGCAGAAAATTATGTCTCATGTCTCATAATTCCAATGAATTATGACGATGTGGAAACTAAAAATAAAAGACACCTCATACTTTTGAAAATCTCACTTTACCCACAGCAATGGTTCTGCAATGTAAGATTCCAAGGCCATGGAGAAGGAAGATGGGTGAAAAGGAAGTAGTTATTTGTAGGGAAATATTTTCTCCCTACAAATACTTAGATACCAGCTGCCTCATTTCTTCCATTAACAAATCCTCAGTTCTGCCTTCTAAGAATGAGTAAGCAAACACGAACATTTCCAAAGCGGGCTGCTACCTTCATTTGTTTCTTTCCTCCTTGTCCCCAGCTTGCTGAGTTGTGGGAGGAAGCACTTCCCTGAGAGCCGGCAGTGTTCCAGACTCCTCCATCCTCCTCCTCTTCCCAGCTGGGATGGCGAGTTCCTGTGACTGGCCCGTCACTCTCCCCCCAGCCGTCTTGCATAGATTTGGAATCTTCAAGGAAAGAAAGAATGAATTCTCTGTGACAACCATACATAACAATAACAAGCATAAGAATTTCCTGAAGGTGTAGCACTTTAGTATCTTTGTAAGTCTGTCTACTCCATCTACATGGCAAGGTAAATGCTATCAATCACATTTCAGAGAGCTTGAAATGAACCATTCAGTCAAGATCTGACCTCTGGTGTCCTGCTTCCCCTGCACCAAAAGGACAAGAATTCCAAAACTGAAAAGAACTTATCATGATTAAAAACAATTGACATTTCAAGAAAACTGGGTCCTTGTACTAAGCATGGATTACAGTAGTCCTGCTTTCACCTTCCTAAATATACTTGATAATAATGAATGTTACAAATGGGTATAATAAAGAACTGTCTTTCTTTTGAATTGAAGTAGAGAAGAAAAAATGTGAAAAAGGAAGAAAACACATTGTGGTATAGGAGAAATTCACATTTAGCCATAGAAATTTCATCACAGCCACACACAAGGGCTTCCTGATGGCGCAGCAAGAGGAATGCCTGGGATGCTCTCTCCCTCCTGCTCAAGTATTATTGGTAACCAAGGTTGTTTTCTCTGTATAAAGATTACAAATTTATAAAATTCTGCATTATACATATATTATGGTATATAAAATTCTGTATTATATTTATATTATGGTATATAAATTTTATATCATCCATTGACAAGCAATAGAAATTAAAAAACAAATACAAATAAATATAAAGGACATTGATCCTTTTATAAAAATGAAGACATGCAGACAAATCATTCATTCAATTTTTTTTTTTGGTACTGGGAATTGAACTTAAGACCTCATGGTTGCCAAGGAAGTGCTGTGCCACTGAGTCATAAGTCCGGCTCTATTTATTTTTGAGACAAGAGTCTTGCTGTGTAGTTCAGGTTGGCGTTGAAATCACTACCATAACCCAGGCTGACCTTGAACTTGCAGTGATCCTCCTGTCTCAGCCTCCTGAGTGCTGGGATTACAGACATGTGCCACCACGCCCAGCTGTGAATCCCTCTTTTAAAGAACAAAAACTAAACTTTAATAATTTTTTTTTTCTTTTTATAGAAAAGAGAGTGGAGTTGGAGACGCATCTGAGTGGCAGAGTACCTTCTTAGAATGTATGAGACCCAGAATTTGATTCCTAGCACTGCTGGGGAAAAAAAGAAGTGCGAAAATCAAGGATCTCTCTGGCATTTTTCCCTTAAAGTCCAGGGGATCAAGCCCAAGGCCTCACAGATGCTACACAAGTGCCTTACCAAGTGTCCTAAGCTACACCCTATCCTGGAGAACTCTGATTTTTAGTTACAGATCTCATGATATCAAACTTATGGCATCTGGAGGCCAGAGAGTTCAGATTAACTACCAGCATCAATTGAATGATCTACCTCTTCCTCCATGCATTAGGCATTCAAATCATCCATAATAAAGGACACGAGCCATAACTACGGATCAACTATATAGACGACCCTGAAGAGAAGACATTATAGAACATAGGAAAGGTGAGCATTCTGTATGGAACAGAGGTGATTGTAAAGTTGAGAAAGATGCACTGACTCTGAAAGTGTTGCTGAAAGACTACTCTTCTTTCAAGCAATCAAGGACGTAGTCAAGGAACTGGATCAGTTTCAAGTCTAGTGATACTTCCCTTGCTGACAAAACTGATGTCACAAAGAAACCATGATTAGAACAAAAAGTTCACAAAGCTTATGATTTCTATGAAGTAGAAGAGACGTGTGATACTAAAAATGCAGTAAACTTACATAGGCAGGAGTGTGAATTTCTACAATGAAGTCAATTATCCTAGTCTTCTTGTGGTACTGTAGGAGTTCCATGTACTACATGCATTTAAACAGAACCACAGAATCTTTTCTTATTCAATTCTGAGCGCTCCATAACATATCATTACTTAATCAAAAGATAATCCCTTATCTGTATTATACGGTAGAAAAGAAATGTTGAAATATTGTAAAGAAAGTTACAAACAAGTTGAAATGGGTACTTGCTACTGAATTCCTCAATTTAGGAATATCCATCCAGTGAGGCATTCCACAGCAACAGTCTACAAAGTTTTACGAGTTATGCTGACTACACATTCCCAGCTGGATCAAGTGTAGCTTAGATTTGCAGTGATTATGAGTAAGTACAGGGTATTTTGTTTAAAAAAATTAAAATGAAATCTCTGTCAGGTTCAAGACTTAGTGTTCTTATGTAAACAGATGAGTGAGAAGAGACAAAGACGAACGTGAAAGTACAGAAGGATGAAGTCCCTGAGTGATAGAGTCCACATTCCACATTAAAAGCTTGGGTACTTATTTTTAAGTATACTGACAAACAGTAGAAATGCAAAATAGACAGAGAGCATATTTTAAGTTACTGGGTAAAAATGCATCATTATCAAAATTTCAGTTCTGGCCAGATACCAAATCTAGATTTAAAAACAACAACATTAATTTATGCCTTTTAGTTCACTGTAAATCTTTTTTGTTTGTTTTGAGACAGGGTTTCACTATGTAGTACAGGCTGCCCTTGAACTCACTACGTAGCCCAGGCTGGCCTTGAACTCATGGCAATCCTTTTGCCTCAGCCTCTTGAGTGCTGGGATGACAGGTGAGCGCCACCACACCAGGCTCAACCATTTTAATAGATGCCAAGAGAAGTCACTAACATTTGATACTACAGGTTTAATGTTCTAGGTCCCAAGTTTCACTGAATCAATGGTTTTAAACACCAGATAGTCCTCATCAAAATGTCTGCCTTCCAAATTAAGAAAGAATCCCTCAAAATCAAAAAACATGGTCTACTTACTGGGTTTCATGGCATTGGGAGCGTTGGCGGGTGTGTTTCCCCAGCCTGTGGTCGATGCTCCTGCATCATCCATTTCGCCCCACCCAGGACTGCTTTCATTCGGTTCACCCCAAGCTGAAGTCCCATTATCTGGAGCAGGTGGTGTGCTTTTGCTCCAGACTGTAAAAAGAAATGTGTCTCTAAGAACGATCTGTTATACACCTGATATCCAGTGGGATGAAGGTGGTGGGATCAGGCACACCCATGCTCTCTTGGCAGAAACAGACACAGGCTGAACCTTCATGGACAGCATCTGGCAATGTCAGTTTTTAAAAGTTCAATGCACATTACTTTTGACCCAGTAACTCTGCTGCCAGGAAATTACACCACAGATATGTATCAAAGTAGATGAAATTACATGCACAACAATGTTCACTGCATCACTATTAGAAAAACACTGGAAGCAACCTAAATATCTGAAGGAGACAGAACAGATGAGTTGTGGGTTCCCCATAAAATGGATACCATATATGAAGCAATTGAAAGAACTATATATGCTAAGATGGAAAGCTTAAAAGTAGATGAAAAGAGCAAGTTGAGTAACACTGTAGGAAGTATTATCCTTTGAAAGGATAGATATGTGTTGCTATAGGTAAGAACACTATTTATGAGCAAACTTCTAAGAGAAGACTCCTAGCAGATTTTATTCTAGATAGTTAAAGAGCAATCTTCGTTTCCTTCATCATTCTTTTCAATTCATAAGACAGTAATCATTTCCTATGTGTCCATAGTCGAAATCACTAGGTTTGAGTCATTATTAGTATTATGGTTATTATTATTTGGCAGATTGTATCCGGGACTGAACTCCAGGAGCACTGAGCTACATCGCCAGCCTTTCTGAGACAGGTTTTCTAGGTTGGGCTCAAACTTGTCCTAACTCAACCTACCACATAGCTGGGATCATAGGTATGTACAACAATGCCAGGCAATACTATGATCAATTGTAACTAAAAGACTTGAAATGTGCATCCCTTTAATATGGAAAATTATATGATTTATGGGAATATTCAGCTCAAAGGACATTTGTGTCAAACTGAGAATGAAAATACCTAGTACCTGTAACTTGTAAGATACACTGTTTCCTATTCAAATAGTGAGGGAATAGAGTTTAATTTGGGTAACTAATTATCCTGAGATAGTAATCTCTTATACAGAGTATACTCCTCCTTCTAGAGATTATTAGAAGACACCACAGTTGTCCATATGCCAGTTTTGCTGCATCACTGCAATGGTCTCTGGAAGAACAACATAGATTACTTTCTTTTGTTGGTGAAAGAGAGGTACCTAGGATGAGTTCACAGATAAAACCAGAATGCAAATCTGGTCTGCTTCTACTACTACTTTAGTTCTTTAAATCTAGAGCATAGTTTGTTTGGCAAGATATAAATCTTTTGGATTTTACAGTCCATTATGACAACACAAAAATAATTCTAGGACTAACTCTAGGTTGCCATCTTTTCCTTTTGCCAAGAATGAACACTGTAACACACTATCAGCAGCTGCCAATGCTAGCATCTTATAAAAAGAGAAGTTCTCTTAGCAACAGAGTAGGAACTGTAGGAAAGATTCTCAGAGCACAGCTAAGTTGAATAAATACACTTTAATAAAAGTGATTTGGCCTAAGAGTTTTTTTTTTTTTTTTTTAAATCAAAACCTGTGAGGAAAAAGCCATGGCTTACCTGATGCTGATTTTCCGGTCATTGGGGTGGGAAGGTTTGGTTCTCGAGGTGCTGGGCCCCCTTGGGAATTCTTATCCCACAAGTTCACATTCTTGTAGTTATAACTGTTAGGGTCTCCCCATGCTGAAGTGCCATCATCAATGTCCATTTTCCGACTAATTGACTGTGGGGATGGCTCTTCCCAACCGCTGGGTTCCTCATCCTTAGGGGTTGCAGGCTGGGGCCCGCTGCTCCAGTTGGAATTGGAAGGTCGAACGTTGCCTGGAGGGGGTGGGGGTGGGCCTCCCCAAGAACTGGAAGCCTCTGGCTGTGGTGGCGGTGGCTGCTGTGGCTGCTGCTGTTGGTGCTGTTTGTTCCAGGAATTGGGCTGCCTGCCTGTCTCACTCCATGCGGGGGATCTTTTGCAATCTTCCCACCCACCTTTTGAAGCTAGGCTTGCATTGCCACCACTACCCCAAGTTCCGATTTCATTTTGCCCTCCTTCGCCCCACCCGGTCACAGGCTTACTTGCAGAACTTTCCCAATTGTTGTTCTTTGCTTGATCAACTTCCTCTCCCCAACCATTCTTCCCAGAAGCCCATCCTTGATTGGGCTGGCGTCCACCTCCCCACCCCTGATCCTTGCTGGGATTCTCATTCCAAGAGGAAGGTGTCTTTTCATCTGGTCGTCCTCCTCCCCAGTTGGAAGAATTGTTGTTCTTATAGTCATTCCAGCCTCCTGTGTTCTTGGGGTCTTTCCATTCTGTTGAGGCTGAGAGCTCCCCCCATCCAGACTTCATTTGATTGCTTTGGCTGGGTGCATCTCCCCAGCCCCCTGAGTTCTTGGTCTGTGTGGCAGCGCTCTCCCACCCCTCAGTTCCTTTGTCAGATTTCCCCTCAGGCCTTGGCACCTCTTCGATATCCCACACCGTGTCCTGCTTAATTTGAGTTTGGCCCCAGCCAGTGTTTGAGAGCACCCTAGGGTCCAAATCAGTTCGGCTCAAAAGAGTCTGCAAGACAGCCTGACAATCAGGATGTGTGGGCCTGTATGACCGACGGCCAGAATTATGACTATCACTACTTCCTGCTTTATGGTTGCTTCCAGTGCTCTGACCTCCAACTTCACTTCCTGTGGAGCTGGAAGATCTTCCCCAACAGGGAGCCTGGGCATTGCCTTGGTTTTCAGGGAGGGGGTGGCCCTTTTGATTGTCCCATGCTCCAGTGCTAGAATTTGGTTGGTTTGGACCACTCCATTCTCCAATTTTCAACTCATCAGACCCAGTGGGCTGTTTCCATTCTCCCTGAGAGACCCCAGATGTCATTTTGTTCCCTTCACCCCATTTGTTGTCATTAGAGTCCTGAGGGCCAAAGTTCCAGGACCCACCCGTAGACCTGTTATTATTGTCCCAAGAGTCATTTTTCGACCCAGTTGATTTCTGAACAGAAGCTCCTTTCCAGGAGTCCTCTCTATCTTTTCCATTGTTCCCATTATTTCCAGAATTGCTTTGTCCAGAGACTGTGTCAGTTCCAGAAGGCCCCCTAGCTGCACCCCAAGATCCAACACTCCCAGTCTTTCGATCTCCAGTGCTTTGTGAAGGGGCATCAGTGCTCCTGGAGGTGTTCCCCAAGCCCATTCCAAAGGGCATTCCCTTATTCTCCATGGGGTTTGGTGAACTTAAGTTCAAGGAGTTAGTGTTTCCATTTTTTGGTCCATCAGTGTTATGAATTTGAGCCTGTTCTCTGCCAGAGACAACAAAATTAACACCCGCATTTTCCATCTTTGACTGCTGTTCCCTGGATGCCTGACCTACTGTGCTAACCTGTGCACTGGAATTACTATTATCTGCTTCCAATGCCCCTTTCCTAGAAGTTCCTTCTTGGACCAGCGCTGGCCAGGCAGATGGGTTGCTATTTGGGTTAAAGTTGCTGAAGCCAGAGCCAGGTCCAATTCTATCCTGACCACTCACATTCCTCCAATTTAGTCCATTGTTGCTCTCTGCAGTAGAGTTGGAAGATTGAACAGATTTAGCCTTAGGGTCAGATTTCCAGACCCCAAGATTACATTCGTTCCCAGAACTTGCAGACTGGCACTGGCTCCCTTTGCCTTTGTTACTAGTGGTGCTTGCTGGCACAGTGCTCTTCTCAGAGCCAGGGTTCGAGGCACTGTTGTTATCGGTGGTGTTTTCGGAAGAAGATTCAGTGTCTTTGCTGGCAATACAAGGCCACTCTTCCATGTCAGACCCGTCTACAATCACCTTGTCCCAGATGTGAATTGGGTTGGGGGAGGTGCCGTTGTTGGAGGAGGCTCCCGGGCCCCAAGTGGAATTTGCATAATTTGAAGCAGCAGCACCTCCAAGGGTTGACTCTGGGAAAGAGAGCATCTCATCAGTCACAGAGGCATATGCACTGCAATCAACACCTGGAGCTCTAACAGCCTCTAGGAGAGCTCATCCAGTCTCTCCATAGTTTGGCTTCTCTAGCCAGCTGTGTCTCTTGGTTGACTATATCACAACTGTCTGAGTCATCTCTTCTCAACAAACCATTTGTCTGTTGGTATATTTGCTAACTCTAACTTCACACACTTTCTCAAAGCTACCTCCTTGTCACCCTTAGTGACAAAGGAGGACCTTCTTGTCTCCTGAGACAAATGCAACAGTACCCTAAACTAGCTTTGTACCTTCAATCTACTCTAATACAACTGACAGCAGTAGTCATTTCTCTACAACAGAGTTTTGATTCTGTTACTGCTGTGTGAGAGCCTTTAACAGTTTCTTAATGCATAAGAACAAAGTAAACTCCTTGGCCTGGCATTTGATCAACATGCTCTATGACCCAGGGCCAACCAACCCCTTCTAATCTATAACTTTCTACGTAGCTGTCACTCTATATTGATGTGCCTTCTTATCCTGGCATCAATCCATGCTGGCACCTACTGTTTTTTACCTCCTCAATTCACACAATAAAATTTACTCATCTTTCTGGGTCTAGTTCAAGTGCCATTTCTTCCATGAAGCTGCTTTTGAAATCATCACCTGAAAATCATCTTCATCTGTCTACAGCCTTTTCCCCAGTGCTACAGCATTCTGTCTGCATCTTCCCTTTCCCACACAGTGCCTCTTTGTTGGAGGCACCATCTTGCTAACGCGTTAATTCCACACAGTGGCCTCAGTAAGCATCTGCTGAGTGATGACCGCTCACTGCGTTGCCCTCTGGGGCACACAAGCAGGGATCCAACACAAACTGTATCTCCAGGAGCCTAATCTCAAAACCAGTCTAGCTCAGATATATTTTGCTGGAATTCATCATATTTAGTGGTGTGGGGCTGGGGGATGATTTTTTTTTTTTTTTTTGGGTACCGGGGATCGAACTTAATGCTTGCCAAGCAAGTGCTTATGCCGCTGAGCTAAATTCCCGGTCCTGGGATAGTTTTTTAATGAGATAATTTCTTCTAAATGTACTTTAGCTCCTTTAACTAGAAAGCTTTAAATCAATTTGAAGGTGAAAAAAGTATTCTGTAGAGCTTTGGAAAGATGAAGATGCACAGAATCCCAAACTCTTGGGATTTAATGGGCTCTTTGGTTTTAACTATGTAAACAAGAGCTTGACTCATAGTGGAACCATGTTTTTGTCTAGGCCTGGCTATACGTGGCAGCAGAAATGCAACAGGACTGTCCCCTCACATGCTTCCTTTTGCAAGTGATCACCAGGGGCCGGGCAGGCAGGGCTATGAGGCCTTTCCTGGTCCACTTGGAGTCTGGTCTACCAACTCCCACAGGGAAGTATCAAGGGTACGGTTATCTCTGCATGCACCTTGTGTCATCACTAAGTTTTCTTCTGTCCTTACTCTACACATGTAGTGGTGACAAAATTTTCTAGGCAATTCTTTGTTTCAATTCAGAGCTAAAACGAAACATCTTATCAGTGGCATTATATGTACGTCACAGAGTTTAACAAGGCTCAAAATCCAGAACCCTCAAAAGAAACGCTGATTTTTTTAAAAAAAAAATCTAGTGAATGACTATAGAATGATTATTATTTAGTGCCCTCAAGAGTCTAAATTATAATCTAAAAGTTCCTTCTCTATTTCTAACATTTTTGAAGCTTAAAGAGGGCATCTGAAGAGTCAGAATAAGCCCCCATTCAAGCCTGACTTCTGGCTAGTCCCTGAACACACACCTGTAGACCACAGACTCCAACTTGCAGTGCTACTGTCTAAGAAATAGTGAAAGGCCCGACTATAGCTAGTGTGGGCCTCCCTACCAGTATACCTCAGGACCCTAAAGCCCAGCTTCAGAGAGGCATCCACACACATTTCATCCTGGGATCCTCTCCCACCTTCTGGATGGTCCCAATAATCTAGAAAATCAATGGCTTTAGTAGACTTTATAGTTGAGTCTGCCTTTAGAGCTGCCATGCATGCAGCCCATGACACTGGTGCCTCACCTGGTGCAGTCCCACTCTCGCTCTGCAGCAGCGTTCCTGACACTTGTGCGTTGTTTGGGTTTGCTCCAGGTGCTGTGCAGGGAGGAGGCCCCGCCCCGCCACCGAGGAGCATGCAGGACGGTGGAGGGGGCTGTCCACGTTTTAGTAACACTTTGTGGTCCTGCTGGCAACGGAATCGCGGTGGCACCTCCCGAGGCATGTAGCGGGCGGCGCTTGGCGGTTGTCCGTTCGGCACTGCCACCCTTTTGGCATTGTTGCCACCATTGACTGGTGGCGATGGAGAGCTGCCAATCGGGCTGGCGGCCGTTGGTTGGCTTAAACTTGGTTTCGTCACTTCGGGCACTGAAAGAGAGGGGTTGGGGAAAATCTTTGAGATCAAATACATTTTTCTAAAAATTGTTTTTAAGAAAGTTTGTATGAGACCAAGTCTACTAAGACAATTCTCTCACTGTACTCTTAAGGGACACAGTCTTTCCAAATTCCTTGGGACATCTTCAGTTTACTGAAGACTAGGTGGGCAGTGGTCACTCAAAGATAGCAAGAAAAAAAAAGCCAGCAAGATCATAGCATTATATCCCATTGATTAAGGGAAGACGGAATTATTCACTCCACTAAACGAATAGCAGGATTAATTCCCACGAGTGTTGCCAGCAGGTCCATGGCAAAGTTTTGGCAAAGCCTCAAGCCTCTTAGCTCAAAAGCCCTGCCCCTCCATCCACACTTGAAATCCCTGAACTGGAGCTAAGCACACTCCATCTGTGCTTCTGTGGAACGCTGTCTGTCTTCCTCCACCACTAAATTTATCAGATTATACTGAAATTCTCCAGTGATAGCCCCTCTCTCTAACTGGCCCAACTCCCTCAAGGCTGGGACCATCATTCATCTTCTGTTCCTTAGGGCCTGGCAGAGCAGAACCCTATGCAGAATCTCAGGCCTGCTGAACCACAAAGCTCCACTTGGCTTTGGTTCCTATAGCTGCATGAACTCAAAGTCTTGCTTGGCATTCTGTGTACCACAAATGACATAAATCTTTTATTTTTGTCCCCCCCCATTTTATTTAAATTAATATATGTCATAAAGCCTTGGGAGCACTCAAGGTTTTTTTTTTTTTGGTACCAGAGATCGAACTCACAGCCTCATGCTTACCAGGCAGGTACTTACACAGCTGAGCTAAATCCCCGGCCCTTTATTTCAATTAATATAAAAATTTCAAAATGTAGATAATTTTCCTATTTACTTTAAATGGTATAACTTTTACCTTACAGGCAGCATGGAAGCAAAGAGCGACTATGAAGCCATCCTCTGTGGCATATTTTGGTTCCCAGCCTTAACCCACAGTGGTTCTTTGCACCTTTGCTCTTAACTCAAAAAAGACCACCACCCTTTCTAAGAAAATCTGCCAGTAAACAGAGGCTAGCAGTATCACAAAATAATCTGAGGCCCAAATCCCTGCCACGTAGAGTAATGCTGAGGCCAGCTCTTGCAGCAGGACTGTGTAGACTGCTGAAATGATGCTGGGCCAGCATGTTGCCATTTAACTGGTTTCTTTACGAGGAGAAAGAAACATCAACAGAAATCAGGGGCCCCTCCTATTCCACCACAGACCACGAGCAAATACTGAGTGACAGGAGAAAAGAACAGACACATGAAGCAAGATCCAGGCAATCTGTCCATCCTCAGCCAATCACAAGGCTAAGGGTACTGGCTTCCCAGTCAGGGAGAGGTGGAAGGCCGGAGGAACCACAATCTGGTGAGCAGAACAAACAGGATTTAAGAAAGTAAGTCAGCTGCAGTCTAATATTACTATATTAGCCTCCTCAGGACCTACAGCAGCTGATGGACAAATAACATGTAAATGAATGAAGATTAAGATTACTTTCTGATCTGTTTGTGGAAGATTCCACATGGCATAGGCTGATGCGCTTTTCTCTTATTATGAGAATATACAAGAAGCTGGCAACAGCTGGGTGGACTCTTCCCAATTTATTTTTAGGATGGAAGGAGTAGTATTTCTATGAGTTTGCCCTTCTATTAAAAGGGCTTAAATCTTCACTTTACATTAACTAGGCTAGCTACATGCTTTAACTCATTTGGGGGGGGGTCTTTTTGAGACAGGGTCTCGCTATGCAGTTTAGGCTGGCCTTGAGCTCAGTTTGTAGCCTAGGCTGGTCTTGAACTCACAACGATCTTCCTGCCTCAGCCTCCTGAGTGCTGGGATTACAGGAGAGCCACCATGCCCGGCTTTAACTCATTTTTCTAAAAGGAAGGAAAGAAAGAAGAAAGGCAGGCAGGCAGGCAGGCAGGCTTAAACTGCAGAGGGCCAAACATCAGTCTGACTAAATTTATAACATCCATGGCATTGTTTCAACCAAACAAATCTATTAACGTCATACTATGTGGGATTCCTTGCACAAGTTCTTTGGGGGCACTTCCCTATAATCCTATCACAGACAGAATGAATTATAAATGATAAAAATCATTTAAAATGGAAACGTGCACTGGATATAGTGTTGCACACTTGAAATCCCAGCATTCTGGGATACAGAGTCAGGAGGACTCCAAGTTTGACCCAGTGAAAGACCTGCCCTGGGCTTAATAAAAGAAAAAAAGGAGTTTAGAGGTTGGTACCAACCACTTCTCTCTAATACAATGCTGTTCTGGGAGATCAGCCATTTAAAAAACTCTAGGACACAGCCAAAAAACCCTGCAGGACTTTGTGAGCCACAGGCTAATGTGTTTCAGGACCTAAATGGATCTTGGATTCTTATTCTATTTCTTTCATTACTTTCTCTGTTAATTCAAGAACTTTAAAACATTTAAAGGTCAATCAAAATTCTTGACATTTATTGAAGAATGCAGCTGTTAGGCCAGATTCCACCTGATTCTCTAAGTCTAAAATTAAGACTTCAGAATCAGCATGCTTTAAAAAAAAAAAAAAAAAGTCAGTGTATATGTCGAAATGCTCTAGAATGTCAAGATGACAACCGAAGAGAAAAATTATCATTATGTGTGAAAGTGTTACTTTGGAGGCCCTTGCTTTTCTGCATCTTAATGATCTTCAGGTGAGTTTCTAAAGATGCGCTGCTCAAAATGAGGTCACAGTTTCTTATTTTCCAGAGGTAAAGTCTGTGGCTTTAACCATAGTCTTGGTATCACAGGGAAATACAAACATTAGAGGAAAGTACGGGGTATCCTATTTTCTAATTTTGACTCAACTTACTTTTAAAAACCATTGTACCGTACACGCTAATGACTGAAGCGTTCCCCTTTCTCATACTATTTATCTTACACTAGTCTACCTTACAGTCTGAACTTCTAATTGCCCCTTTCCTGACAAACATCAATAAGAATCTTTCAGATAAAAGTATTCTTCAAGAAAATTCTAAAAAAGGTAAGCTTTTCAATTTTTTTTTAGTACACATGCATAATAAACCCAATAACTATACAGGACCAGTACAAATTACTATTTTCTTTCACTCTACTAATGGAACAAAAAATCATCTAGAGATTTTTTTTTTTTTTAAGTACACTTAAAATATAAACCAAGTCTAGGGCAGATACTATTTTGGGCTGACAAATTTAACATCTTAAGCCCACTGACCCATACCTGAGTAGCCGGCGGTGCTGAATATGCTCTATGATCTGTACGGGCTTTCTCTGTTTACCTTCCTCACACTCAACACCAAGGCACCCTTGCTTTTGCCTTCAACATTTCTCTCCTATTAAGTCACTAGTGGTCTTTACTGCCAGGCTAATAATGGCACTCGCTGGACCTTTGCATGTTCAACTTATCTGCAGCTTCTGCCAGTACTGGTCAGTCCCTCCCTCTCTGTTTGTGTGAGACCCGCTCCGGCTACCTCTTCAGCTCTTCCTCTCTCTTCCTTTGTGAGCTTCTCATACTCTCGATCAGGGGTCAGCAAGCTTTCTGTAAAGGGCCAGACAGTAAATATTTAGGCTTTACTGGCCTTAAGGTCTTTGTTGCAACAACTCAACTCTGCACTTGTAGGGCAAAAGCAGCCATGGACAGACAATGTATAAACAAAGTGTGTGGCTGTGTTCCAACAAAATTTTATTACTGGATAGTGAAATATGAACTTTACTATCATTTTCACCTGTCACGAGATATCGTTCTTTTTTTCTCCCCAAAAATTGAAATATAAAAACAATACTCTTAGCTCACAAGTAGTACAAAACCAGGTGGCAAGTCAGAGTTGGGTCATAGTTGGCAATTCCTTCTTTTGCCTCTCTTCTTAATCATACTTGCAAAATGAATGTAGAAACTGACTATGAGTTGTGTCTTAAAAAAAAAAAAAAATCTAGCTGCCAATAGTTCCAGCTACTCAGGAGGCTGAGGCAGGAAGACAGTGAATTTGAGCCTGGCCTGGCAACATAAGGCTTTCTCTCAAAAAACCAAAACTAAAACCAAACCACCAACCACCAACCAAAAAACAAAAAACCCAAAACAAAACCAAGGGCAGATGCGCTTAACAAAAAAAAAAAAAAAAAAAAAAGGCTACAGAGGTGGACCTGTAGCCCTCCCACAATCATCTTATTCTAGCATAAACTTTCTTATGTGGAAGTTTTAACTAGCGGTTGTGTATTCACCATCTCTAATGCAGATCTCCATAACCCTTCCCCCTCCCCTGAAATTTGTTCCCCAGCTCCAAATCCTTAGCGTAATGCATGAGGTCATGACTCAGCTGGTGGTCAGGTTAGCCCCAAAAGGCTCAAGAACCCCTCTCTCTGCCGCTTCTCTTAACAGGTGAAAGTCTTTAGCACTTCCTATCTGGACTGTGTACTCATATATCTGAACCCTTGGCTTGGAGGACCTCACATTCATTCACTCTCAGAAGCAGCCAGTTCTGTTTCTGAGCAAGTGGTGCCCAAGATCAGAACATACAGGCATTTCTACAGGGTGAGAAACTACAAGTAATTTATAAATGATTTCCCTGGAGGGAAAACCCTTCCAAGATTAGTAAACTGAGCAAACTCAAGGTTATCCCAGCCACCACTGTGCACTGACTGCAACGTGCTGCTGGGGTTAGCTCAGAAGCCAGAACTGCAGCCAATGGGCTGCACTGGTTCATAATGCCTGCTGTGCTGATGGAATGTGCTATCCTTCAGGTGGGCGCCACTGGGACCGAGGGATAACGTCATGGTTTACTGCTCTGAACCACAATATCTAACAATTTTAACTTACACTGAGCTGGAAACTCTGCCCCATTGCTTTGACTCACCCTGGGTGCTTTGGGTCAGAATAAGTTTCAGTGAACAAAATTTACGACAGACATATACTATGGAAATGTGAAATATTAAGCACCAGAGCCCTGCAAATTTTATGGACAGTACCTTAGTTTCTTAAGATTGGAAGCCTAGGTGTTTAAACCTTCTTAGGGTGACAAACTTCATGACGACTTGGCCCAAACTTCATGTGGTCAGGAGGTGGCTCTGTTCCTTTCTATAGTGTGGTGCCCATATTACAGGAACTGTAACTTCCTCCTGGACACCGCTTTTCTACGAATGCTCAAGGACATACCAGTTTCTATAAACTGGTCATTTCACAACGATGATTCATTAAGCCAACCTTCACCCAACCAACATTTTCTGACAAGGAGAACCTGCTGTGGACAAATCTGTCTGTCACACAGTCTATGCATTTCACCTTTTTAACTCTAACCTTATTGTTTGTCCCTGTTAAATTTCAACTTGTTAAATCTCATCTATTATATCAGTTCTTTAAAACTCTTTTGATTCTAACACAGCACAGGAGGATCTGAGCTTCTGCCTACAGTGCTTTTTTTCTTCTCTTTTACATGAGTGCAAGCCCAGCTCTATTCCACGCCACCACAGAACCTCCACCCCAAATCCCTGTCCTATTCCCCCACAATGTGCGATTAATCTATTTTTTTCTCTGAAATATGGAGAGTTTCTTCAGCTTCTGTACAACCCAACAGTTGGGCACCAGCACATTTTTTTTTTCTTTTTTTCTTAGAGGGTCTGCTGGGGGTCAGTTTGGAGTTAAGGCAAGACCACTTGAAGAAGATACAACTTTGGGTAGAGAAACAGGATGCAGAAAATTATTCACTGAGGGAAGAAAAGAACATGCAGAGTATCCAATAAAGAGGAAGAAGTGGCAAAACAAAAAACAGAAAACCTAGAAAGGCCAAGGCCTGCTCCTTTCTAAGAAGGGGGAGTTTAACAAACTTCAGGGACAATTTTTATTATTACCTCTTGGTTTCTTCCCTGGTTCCAACAATTACATTCTTTAGATCTAGAACAGGCTCTCAGCTCACTTTAGGATTATTTGACTTTATTTTACGATTGAAGGACTGGGGGCAAGGAAAACTTGAGAATCGTGAAGCTGCAATCCATCTATGGCAGGCATGAAAAAGACCCAAAATGGAAGGGAAATTTAGTAGCAAGTAGTTTGATTTTTAAGATTTTGGCAGAAGAAAAGGAATGTGTTTTAGAACAGATCTACCATCAAAAAACCAAAAATATTAAACCCACCTACTTGAGAAACAATACCTGGGCCAGGGATTTAGCTCAGTGGCTTAAGCGCCTGCCTGGCAAGCAGGAGGTCGTGAGTTCGATCCCTGGTACCAAAAAAAAAACAAAACAAAACAAACAAACAAACAAAAAAACAATACCTAACAGATTTCCAGTTTTCCAACAGAAACATTACTGATCATACAGAGCAACTTGGTTTTATAGTACAACTACAACTACAACTTGGTTTCATGAGCATCAGACTTTTGGCCAGGCATAGGAACTCAAATCACCATGTTTCAGCAACCACAGAACCTGAGCTATTCAAGAAAATACTAATTTTCTCATCCACTGACTCCATAAATCATTAAAAAAGTCCTATAATACTGACATTGTGTCACTACAAGTAACACTGTTACCATAATAAAAGTATAGTTTATATTTCAATCACCTAATTTACAAACATAGTTCCAAAAGAAAGTCTACTTTTGGGCTGGGAACTAGTGAATGAATAGGGAAGAACACTATTTTCTCTAACCAATTAAGATAATTATAACTATCAATGGTTTTTCTGTTTACTTTCTAAGTCACTAAAATTCCAGGCTACTTTCTTCTTTAAAACTTTTTGTTGTTATTTTGGTGGTGCTGGAAATTGACCCCAGAGTCTTCATACCCCATTACATCATTTTCTTTTTATTTTGAGATATGGTCTTGCTGAGTCTCCCAGGCTAGACTTCAACTGGTAACCCTGCTTCAGCCTCTCCAGTAGCTAGAATTATAGCTGTGCAGTATCAGACCCAGTTTGAAATGTATCGTGTGTGTGTGTGTGTGTGTGCGCGCGCGCGCGTGCGCATGTTACTGAGGATCAAATCCAGTACTAGTGAACTACACCCCAGCCCCTTTTATTTTTTAAGACAGTTGCTAAATTGTCCAGGTGGGACTTGAACATGTTATCCTCCTGCCTCCAGACTCCTAGAACGCTGGGATTACAAATGTGTGCCACCATGGCCAGCTTTGAAGTATCTTTTGATTAAAAATACATGACAGTAATGTCTACTTATCTGAGAATGTTTGCATAACTGAGTTTCCTAAGAAACTAGCACTATCTTGTATTAGTCTTTCCACCACTTTGTGACATGCTTTGGCCTGGCAGTTCAACAAAACAAAGTAAGGAAGAAATCAATCATTACAAAGCCTACCATCAAGCCTGAACCTCTTCCCATCACCTTTATTATCCCTCAAGTTATCAGTCACACACAGGGCAATGGTCTTTATGTTCTAGGGTCACCTGCAAATGTTTTCAAAATACATCTGCTGTTAGGGGCCACAGCCTGGGACTGTGAAGGTCCAGGCTCTTATTCGAATACATGCCTAATTTACAACCACACATGCTGGTGACTGTGTGTGAATGTGTCAGCAACAGGAGCTAGCTCAAAGAATAGCTTAGTTCCCCATTCTGAAGAAGAACCAGTCAAAAAGTGTGACCAACACCAGGTGAAACAGTATCATCAAAAGTAATAGGAGAAAGGATAGAAAACGATCAAGATATGATACATATGTACCAAATTCCCATAACAAATTATTATATATCATAAGCATACCAATGAAAAATTTTAAAATTTAATAAAGAAAAACTGAAAAGACATGCATCCTTAGGTTGAGAATGACATGAGGGTCACATAATTACATCTGCAACCTGTCACATCATTTAACACATCACACAAGAGTTAACCTACTCAAAATGTATTACCATTTTTAAAAAAGCATAATCTAGGCTCTAGCTCACAAGACGGTGTGAACTTTCTAGATGTGACATTCCAATTCCACACTCATACATTCCATGGATCCAGATGGTTAACATTCTGTAGTTCCCATCTAAAATGAGAAGCTGATGTTTTATAAGTGTTTTACAAAACTCTTGAAAAAGTTCAGTTCAAAATCATGACTCACATACTTACTTTTAAAACAAAGTATTTACTTTTTGCCTCTTAACAAACTTAAGGCCAACTAAAAACACTAACAAAAGTACTTTTCATTTCTCATTATAGCTTTTAAGTGACTGCAAACAATCCACCTTAATTACTCTACACCTACTCTTTAAGAGTAGAATGGAGGCTGAGTCAGCAACAGTGTCAAATCTAAACACAAAAGGTTCTTAAGTGGGAGAAAAAACCTTACCTTTGGTTTTTTGTTCCGTGACCTGCAAAACAAATGGACATAAGTAAATGAGATTTGCTTTTTAATTCAGTATTACACTGTACAATTAATTTTGATAAATCAACTAAGTCAAGCTGTAAGGTGGAAATGCTGTTTGCCATTTTGATTGGTATGACTACAGATAATCAAATGGATATGGCTCAGAAACTAAACCAGCCATAGAGACCAAGAGTCCCCTCCTGAGTGTGGACTCAAATACTTTTGATCTCAAATCTTAAAAATCAAAACCTCAGGGACCCATCATGAGAGGCATCAGAGATCAAGACAGGAAAGCAGGATTCAAAATCAAGCCTTCCTGGCTTGTTTTCCAGCCACTCCCTGGCTGTGTCATCTCAGTTTATTATCTATGTGTTGAATGGAAAACATAATATAATATCCCAAGATTAAATAAGATATCCTACAGCAATGCTTAATACATGTTTGATGCTATTATTGAGGTTTATATAAAACAGCACGCAGTAATAAGATTGAAATAAACATGCATATTTTGAATCTGAACAAACGGTGCTTTGTTAAAAATACTCTATATAACAATGGAGTACTACTCTGCTATAAAGAAGGGTAAGCTTGAGCCATTTCTAGGTAAATGGATGCACCTTGAGAACAGACTCTTAAGTGAAATAAATCACACACATATAAAAACCACATTGCTTCTCTAGTATCAGAAACCAAAAGTATAAATAAGAACCAAAATCTATAATAGGTAATGTGAAACAGGAAGAAAATGTTCAAATGAGGAGAGGAACAATGAAAGGAGGAGGGAGAAAGAAGGGAAAAGTTTTAAAAAATAAGAAAAGGAAAAAATGGAAACAAAGCTTTTGTAAGTGGAAGGGGAGGAAGGATGAAGACAGGGTAGGGGAATGGGAAAAAAAAAGAAACAAGTTATATCATATACAGTTACAAATTCTCTATGATGAATGTGATTATGTATATCTAAAATGTACCAATAAAATCTGATAGGAAAAGAAGCATTTCATGTAAGACATCTACGGAAGTGAGCAACATGAAAGGCTGGATAGCTAAATACACAAACATGTTTTGTATAGCATGGAAGTGATGTTTGAAAGTCACATGAAAAACTGCTTCAGCTATTAAGGAGGTAAAATTTTAAAAAGGCCACCTTATTATACATACCCTGAATATAAAAACAAAACCACAGAAGGTCATGCATAAGAAATACATCCAACAGGAAATATGCCAGAATTCCAGGAGTGGTTATATTACATTTTCAAGACTATGGGTGATTGACCCACTTTTCTCAACTGTTAATCGTCTAAAGCACTTTTATATTGGTTATCTGGCTCTTTAGTAACAAGAAAATGAATATTGCAATCTTCTTATAAAAGAGGTTTGGTTATTTGTAGCTGTTGATCACATGGGGTCACTGCTGTGGGGGGTCCGTGAAGAGTTCTCTTTGGGAGGTCCATCCTGGAGCTAATGGGCCCGTCTCAAAGTGGATCCCGGTATACCTCTACCAGACCTTGAATGTGAGCTAAATGATTCATTCGCAGGATCTTCTGGAGTGCTTTTACATTCTTGCATTAAAGGACAAGCTGACTTTACTGCACTGAATTTTCTGAACCCAATGTCTTAAAAATGAATGTTTCTCAGTGCTAATTGTTACAGAACTCAGTTCTACTGAAAATTTCCTTGTACAATGTCTCCATAATCCCCACTGTATCCAAGAACTTGCATCCATACACCAATTCCTTAAGATAATTCAGGTTTTGTACCACCATAAATACTTAAAATGTCATTCTGAAGATCAGTTACGCATGCAGAAGTCAGTGCCTTCCCCAGTTGTAAGCAACAGACCCAAATAATGTCAAATATGTCTTATAATGTGGATTTTGTTAAATGAGCCAACCCCCAGATGGTGAAAAGCTGGACGGCCAAAGCATGTGTTCTGCCAATACTACACAATGCTCCTTCAGTGGCCTAAGCCTTATGAATGAACGGAGGCCTTCTTAACACCTCTCTCATGAATGGAAATCTAACACAGTTTACTCAGGGATGCTGTCTGGAAAGTGCAAATGGCTTCAACCACTGAACACAGTGGAAAAAGCTCATGTTTAAGTTCTGTGTGGAAGTACTTTTAGCTTTAGATAAAAATCCACACTTTAAGAAAATCATGTTGCCACCTTCATTTTTTTCCCTGATGGTGCTGGGGACTGAAGCTCAGGCCTTATACAGGCTAGGCAAATGCTCTCGTCACTGTGTACACGCCTAGCCCACCATCATTCGTTTTTGATGGTTCATTTATTCATTAAACAAACATTTTCAGTGTGATTACTGGACACCATGCACTGCCCTAGCTACTAGCAATACAAATATGAATGAAACTTTCAGTAACTTACAGAAGTCTAAAACAAAAGACAGACACAAAGAGATAAAGCAAAGGGGTACACGGCATGAAGGATGTGGAAGCACTTGGAAAAGGCCCCACAGACATGCTGACTGACTAATAGAACCTCTGGCACCTTCCCGACAGTTCTTTGCTCCATAGCACATTTTATGCCTCCTAGTTGTCTTTATAATAAGGTTGGAAACCACTAAGACTATCACATGGTAAGCTTTGTGCTTTCTCCTTAAAACTGCTAAACTGGAATTTAATTCTGAAATCAGGCAACAGCTCAGTATAATAAAGTGCTACCAAAGGCCATGTGTCAAGCCTGTGTGGCCCTTGATTCTAGGTCATCTGATCTAGAACAATTCTGAATAAAAACGACAGAGTTCCCACTGCTGACAGTCACATCCAAGTTTTATGGAGACTTGTCTCTGCTGTGACTTCTTAATCAGTTTTTAATGCAGATCCAAGTGCAAAGGGACTGCCCACTTGCACATCCACTGCATAAATAATCCCAATTCACCCACATTCTCTCTTTAAATCACTTTCCGATTAGAAGTGACATTTACAGATGTGTGTTTTATTAATCCTTTCCAGATACTATTTTTGGTTTAAGGAAACACTGTTATTTATGTTAAGAATGGAACACACATTGTTTACAACAATTGCTTTGTTTGTCCTTTACTGTCCGTAGCTTCTGCTTGAGATCTTTGATGTCCAACCTATTAACTGTCCATTCTCTGAGTGCAAAATCTAATTTTTCTACCAATGTAGCAGAGTGTGTCCTGAAGAGGAAAGGCGTTCTGACGTTCTGTCTCTTGGCACTTCAGCTGCACACCTTAACATGTCAGAGTGTGCAAGGCACAGGCTAAGAACCTAAAGGTCACAGGGGCCACTCCAATAACATCCCAACACTGGGTCACCGGCATATAGCGACCTCAAGGATGAGAGATGTAGCTGTGTATCCAAAATGAAGTACTAAAAAGCCCCTGGCACTGTTAGCTGGCTTCTTTATTCAGAGCCTTTACTCTAGAATTTTAGACAAGTTTAACGAGCTCAGAAGACCAGCAGCACTTGGAAGCAGGTACTCTACAGTGTGAGATGTGATGAGGAACACACTACTAGTAACGGAAACACAATTAAAAGCAGACAAAATCTTCAAGAGCATAGCAATTATAGCACCAAATAATGAATATTCCTTTTAATTAAGTCCTAACAAAAGAAAAAAGGAGATCTTTAAAATTTTTAAACAAATTTTTAAAAGGACTGGTAATAGAGTGGTAGAGCAGCCCTGGGCTAAATCCCCAGTACTACCCCCAAATCAAGAATGAAATGTGATACAGACAGGGAGATGGAACAAGAATTGAGGGTCTATAGTGCTGCCTTTCTCAGTACTGTTTACTGCTGTTCTCAAAGGGTGAGTCACATCTTAATAACCACTTTATGATCACAAGGGCAGACCTTAAATTTTTTCTACTTTCGAATTTTTAAATAAACTAACCTCCCAAGTAGCATTATTAAAATGTTAGTAACCAAGGCAAGACAGTCACTTATTCTGGATGCTTGGCAGATGTTAAGACTGACCTAGTTGATTAAACTCACCTTCTGAGTGGCTTCTTTTTTCTTTTTATCCTCTTTCTTCCTTTTCTTGTCTTCCATTAACTGTTCTTCCCTTTCTTGCTCCTTCTCTCTGTTAAAGCAATGTCATACCGGAAGGTTACACATTTGTATTTACAATACATTTCCATAGCAACGTTCATCTCTGTGACTGCATAGAACACAGTATGTTACTTAAACCAAATGGATGCATAAAACTTCCCACATGTGGGAATTCCCACATCTTGGTCTGCTACCCCTTTTACAAATCACAGTAAGTTGGTTTCAAAGAAATCTATTAATTTTTACAGTATCTACTACCTAGAAGAATATACATATATAAGATTTAAACTATTTGTGTTCAGCAAAAGATCTGATTTGACTGTGACAAAATTCAGCTGGTGTGATAGCTAGTATCTATCTAGATGTCCTGCCAAAGCCTCATGTAGTCATAGATGAAGTGTTTGGGAGGTGGCTAGATTTACAGTATGTGATGCTGGGATTGATTCATGGTGCGATGCTAGCATTAACGGTGACCCACCCAGGATGTAAGGGTTACCTACCTTAAAGTAGATAGCCTCGATAGAAAGGAAGGGACAGAAAGAGGATGCTGGTGTCACTGCCTGTCACCTTGCTGCTTCACTACTTTGCTGCCTTCTACCCATCATGAAGCATTTCTCCTCTGTGATCCCCTTTACCATGCCACCTTGCCTTGTAGTCAGCCAACTAGGAACTGAAATCTCTACGAACTGTAACAACAAACCTCCTGTAGGTGTTGGGTATTTTGTTTCAGCAACAAGAAAAGTAACTAAGACAGTTTGCTTTTGACAGTAATTTTTTTCCTGGCAGTATTTCTAACAAATAACGCAGAATATATTAATTCAATTATTATATATGTACATGTATATAATTTAGTTGTTTGCCTATGACTTTTTCAGAGTGGTAAACATATGAGTCTTTATTCTATGTTTCATATTTTGGTTTTACATTTATTAATACAATATAATCTCCATATTTTCTATCTGTTTACAATACTGGGGATTGAATCCATGGGTATTCCACCATTCAGTTATACCTCCTATCCCTCTCCTTTTAATTTTTTAGAAGTTTGAGACACAGTGTTGCTAAATTGCCCAGGATCACATCAAACTTGCGATCCTCCTGTCTCAGCTTCCCAAGTAGTTCCAAGTAAAGAGCATGTGTGGTTCTGCCTGCGTTTATAAGTCGGGAACTGATTGTCCTATAAACCAGTTATATTCCCTTTGGGTGAATTCACAATGAATCCTCCTGTATAGATGAATTATGTTTAACAAGGTTTATGCTACCCAATTAATATAAAAACAACGCAGCAGCAATAAACACGTCAGTTGAGAAATGTACTAAAATCTTAATTCAATTTCTAATGTACATTTTGAAACCTAGCATTTATTCTAATGCCAACAACTTTCATTCTATCTACTGGGAAGACCGCAGAATTAACCCTGCTGTATAACTTTAATGCTCAAGGTAGGAAGCCCAGATCTGAAGCTAACTAAATTTCAAGGGTGGAAAGAAGAGCCAGAAATCTAGTTCCCAATTCCCCAATGTATCAAATAGATACTGCAGGACCTAGGATTGTATGAGGCCAAGAATTTAGCTCTGTGGCATAGGCACCTGCCTGGCAAGTGCAAGGTTGTGAGTTCAATCCCTGGTACCTCCCTTACTCCCCCCTCCCCCACAAAAAGAAAGGATTGTAAGCGATCTGACACATCAAGTCCACGGTTTCCCAGACATCACGTAGAAGGTTAAGTGAATTAAAAGAAAAAATGTTAAGGAAATAAGGCTGCAAATGGCAAAAATCACAAAGATGGTTCCTAAAGGACTTAGGTCTTCAAAGATCTAGTTTCATACTTAACCTATACAAAAGGAACTTAGGACCAAAACCGAGGTGGGCTCTTATGAATAGGTAAGTAACATCTTAGCAATAGCGAATAAGAAAATATTTTTTCCTTTTTGGTTTTTTGAGACAGGGTCACACTATGTAGCCCAGGCTGGTCTCAAATTTACGATGATCCTCCTGCCTCAGCCTTCTGAGTGCTGGGATTATAGGCACATGTCACCATGCACAGGAGAAATACATTTTCTTAAAAATCATTCCACCTACATGTTGCCCCAGACTTCATATTCACAAATGTTCATTTTTCTCCTTTGTACTCTCAGGCATAAATACACAAGAGCCTAACATGCAAAATTCACATTATAACAGTAACATCTGTGAAAACTTTACAAGGACAATCAAGGGGCTGGGCCTAGAGGTGCATGCTGCTTATCATAGCTCTCGGGAGGTGAGACAGGCAGGAGGGCTGCAAGTTTGAAACCCTGTCTCAAAAAGGCAAAATGAAACAGCAACAACGCAGTCGAGGAAGACATTCTGCTGGGTTTCTCTGGATTCAGTTTCCTCTTTAGCAGTCTAAAGGGGGAAGCTCGTGGAGAAAACTCACTGGCAGTAGTGCGCAATCTGAAAATGGGTTCCGAAACCAGCCAGATGGATGGTGACCATCTAAGGTATGCTGGCCACAGAAGCCTCCTAGATTTGGCTCCAAGGGCTTCCTGCTTTTTCACTTGCAAACGGAAGGACAGGATGTGGTTCTCTGTCACCATAACTTGCTTTTCACATTTTAGTGAAACATGCTACAGAAAAGGAGCAGACACAGCCTGGATATCTGCATTAAAAACTCAGCACTGTAAAAAACCAAGCTGTTGTTTTTTTCTAAGTCTAAAATTACTCTAAAAGTTTATTTAAAAAATGCTGTGTAAAAAAAGCAGTACGTCTTTAATGAGACACACTCTTTAAAAACAACTAATCTTTCCAAACATTTCCCCCATAAACAGGTAGGTAATTCAAGGAAAGGGATTGAAATTCATATACACTGGATGTGGATTTATTTTCAAAACAAGTATTTTTCAAAGTTTTCCAGGAGATGGGCTATGTTTTCATTGATTTTGTTTTACTAAATTCCTGGTAAAGAATTTAGTCTTATATTTTATTTCCTTAGGGAGAATTTACTTTTTCAAACCTAATTTTAAAAATCTGCCGTTTATTTAAATGAATCAAATGGTGTTCACTTCCCTTCTAATTTAGGGGTGCTCCATCTAGGCTGTGTACTAGCATTGTTTGGGGATCTTTAAAAAACCCTCAACTGAGTTAGAGCCCAAGTAGAATGGAGAGGACTTCAGAATGGTGAGAATGGGAGACTGGTTAGAAGAAATGATCAATAAGTAAGTTTACTAAGGACACCAGTATCCATATTTTGCACCACTGAAAAAGGAATTACATAAAAGGCTCTAAGTTATTACCATAAACTCATTGTTTTTAATACAGGGAGATAGAAATATGGGGATAGGTACATCTATATATAATTGATGTAACTTTGTACATGTACATTTGCCTTTATGTACACACTGTGTGCACACACACGTGCGCGCGCACACATACACACAAGTTACTCCCTTGTTCTGCTACTGTGACAGCTACAAAACAAGCAACATCCAAATAGCAATCCAAATAGCAACAAACTGACCTAGCACCTATGATTAGGGCGTCTAAATACTATTATTTACTAAAAGAACCAGAGTTCCTTGGGAAAAAAAGCCAACTGGGGCTAGGGCAAAGAAAGTCCAAGATGAACCTAGGATGTATGTTTGCCACAAAGACAGAAGTACTCAAGAGCAAAGGAACAGGTTAAATGGTCACAGAAGACAATTTGAAAGGGCTTCTACAAGCTGAATCTGGGACAAAAGAACTGTCACAAGGAGTAACAATAGTAAGAGATTATAAACTATTGTATAAAAATTAGGAAAATACAAATTCTTATACACAGAAGGAAATAAATCGTTAAGTGACGAGAAATGGAATATTTACATAGTTTCAACGCATCTCCCCATAAAATATTTATTGATTTTAAAGAGGAAAAGAGTAACTACAGAAGAAGAGAAGCTGGGAAGCTAACATCTTAATGAAGTAATATCCATGAGAATGTCACCAGCACTGAGAAAAACTGAAGCCATGAGCTCCCTGATAGGATGTGGTGAGAACAATCATCTCTGTGATATTCTTTTCAAGTATGTACAACTTGAATATCATTACAAGGAATTGCCACACAATTCCATATTGAGAGGCACTGTGCAAAACAACTGGCTTGCAATCTTCAAGAAGTTTCAAGCCAGGCAAGTCAAGAAAAGTTTGAGGAATTGTTCTGAATAGAAGATGACTAAGGAGACAAAACCAAACGTGCTGTGCTGTGGGACCAGTGTGGGCGGGACCAGTGTGGTACCTTGGCAGGGGGAGGGAGGGTCAGTTAATGGTGCTGTCAATGTTTTCCTTTGATGATGATAGTGGGTTACAGAAGAATGTTCTTACTTGTCAGAAACACACAATGGTATTGATAAAAGGCTGCAAATGACAGGGCACCGGGTTAGCAGTTTATTCTCAAATGACTCAGAAAAAAAACCAGCTTTTCAAAGTCATACAGATTCAAATTCTGTAAGTTCGAGATTGCTTCCCAAAACAAAACCAAATGAAATAAAACCCAAACAACAACACCTAACACCAAACACAAAACTACTGCCCAGGCAGCCACTCTAGAACAATCAGATCAAAATCTCTAAGATTTTTAAAGCCCCCTCCCAAAGAGTTCTAATATGTAGCTAGGATTGAGAACCACTGATAACAACTCTTCAGATCTACACTTTAAACTATTTTAGGTGTCCAACAAGAGCCAGGCACTTTCCTAAGCTCTGGGATATGACAAAAGCAAAACCAGGGTGCTTACCTTGCAGCAGAGGGGACAGGCAACAAATGGGATATATAACAAAATACAGGTATAAAGCATAATTTGGGGGGGGGGATGCCCGGGGGTACAATGAGCTGATGGAGAACAGCAAGGGAGGGGGTGCCGCCTTCCACAGCATGGCTAGGAAAAGCCACTCCCATAAGGTGGCATAAGAATGGAGACCACTGAGGTGACACCCTGGTCAGTGTGGCTCTCAGAATACTACAGACAGAGAAAACAGCAAATACAAAGGAGCAAGACAGCACGACTGAGAAATGGCAAGAAGGGCACAGCACACGGTACAATGGAGAAGCTAGCAGAAATGAGACCAGAGAGTTGGTGGAGCTCTCTGAAATGAAAGTATTGTCAAACTGACCTGTGTGCATTCTTCCCATAACCTAATGAAGAATCAAACTGGGTGTGGAAACCAGAGTCATGAAACCTCTTACTCTCATGTTCTGCAAAAAGGCCACCACTCTCCCAGCAGATGGCTGGCATGCCTCCTTTCCAGGGGACAGCACACTGGAGAGCACAGGGATCAGCCTGACTCTTTGCGTCACATGCACCCCGCCCAAGTCCTGAGAATCCAGGAGAGTATCCAGGTAATGTCACTGAACTGCAGGCAGAGTGAGCCATGCAGGGCTGGGGTGTGGCTCAGTGGTGAAGTGCTTTGCCAGGCAGACACAAGTTCTGAGTTCAATTCCTAGAATTTCAGGAAATTAAAAAACAGTAAGCATTAGTTTTTACTCCTTCACTGGGGTATGTGTTTGGAGAAAGACTCAAAACAAGGAAGGAAGTCACCTACTAAATAAACGTACACTGGGTGACTAAAACATGCTGGGCACCTGTCCAAATGCTGGAGAGGTGACAGTGGGCAGGAGAGAGAAGCCCTCTTCTCATAGCGAGCACATCCTAGAATGTACAGACGAAACCAACACCAGGAAACCCTGACAAATAGTGCGAAGGAAATAAAGCCAGGTAAAGGGCCAGTGTTCAAGAGTGAAGGGACAGGGAACAGGAGATGTTCACAGTTTCTGTGATACTCAAGTAGATATCTAAATGATAAAAACGATCTGGGAGCATGGAGATGTGCTCTTGTAGTCCCAATTACTCTGAAGGGTGAGGCCAGAGGACTGCCAGAGGAAGCCAGCCTAGGCAGAGCTGTGAGCCTCTCACTCCAAAAGAAACCTGATGAGTGAGTGGTTCTGAGACAACAAAGTACTTGAATTTTGGGGTTTTATTTCTGGAGGGCAGAAATGGGGTACCCATACCCTCATCTACTACCACACCCTTCAGTTTCCTGGGCAGTGACACAGCCCCACTCACGCGAGAAGGCCTAGATCTCCACTTGAGAGCTCCCCTTCCACTTCATTCACTCATCACTTCGGTGCCTACTTGATGCCTGATACTGGGCCCTGGCCAAGACGGAAGCAGCACATGAGGGGTGGTGATGCCAGCCCTCCTGATACCCTCCCCATGGTGGTCTCTTACCGCATGACCTGGATGATGGCACCCCTCTCCAGGGCGGGAAGGAGCCTGTGCTGCCCTTGCCACCCTCGGGGTTCTGAGGCGAGCCTGCAGAGCCTTTGGTGTGTTCAAAGTACCTGAACCAGAGACACGGTGAACTCATCATGGTTGTACAATGCAGGTAAGAGACCAGCTGCTTTCCACAGACTACACTCATGGCCAGTCCCTGAAGGCCTCAAGCATGCAGGAGACGCAGGGCCGACAGGCGCAGGCTTGAAAGCAGTAATAATCAGCGGCAAACTGACTGGAGAGCGACCACTGCCAAGCACCTCAACTCAGACAGTCAGGGTTCAATCTGACAGGAAAATGGCTCCAGATGTCTAGGGGCAGCTTCTTTTTTTTTTTTTTAAGGCCTGACACCTGGCTATAACAGCATCAAATCCTATCCTAGGCACCGTGGAAAGGGTGGCTCCACCTTTGGCCCTAGAGTTTACAAATTATCTCCACACAACTGGGGCCAACAGACCTGACCACATACAGCAATCCACCCAACATGGGAAACATGCCAAAGGCAAACCAATACCAAACCAATAAAAAGAGCTTCTCAGTAAAAAGGAGCATGCTATTTATACACCAACGAGTTGGATGAATTTCCAGGTTAATTACGCTGAATGACGAAAGCCAGTACCAAAGGTTATGTACTGTATAGTGGCATTTATATAACATTTCCGAAACAACAAGTGGTTGGTCACCAGAGGCTGCAGGGGAGGGCAAAGCCTGCTACTAAAAAGTGACGTTAGTGAGCCTGTGGTGACAGAACTGTTCTGTACCTTGAGAGTGGTGAATACATGAACCTAGGCTGGATAAAACTGCACAGAATTCATAACGTACACAGAAATACAAAACTGTAGAGATTTAAAACCCATAGGTCATATGAATGCTGAAATGTTAATTGTTGTGCAAGAAATTACCTTTGCTAGAAACTGAGTAAAGTATGAAATTTCTGTTATGTCTGACAACTGCATGCAAATCTACAAATACTGCAGTAAAAATTTTCAATTAAAAGAACTTTCAGGGGGTGATTTATTAATCAAAGTATGTTATGTGCATGTATCAATCTGCCAAAGTGAAATCCATTAATCTGTATAACCACCTAACATGGGAAACATGCACTAAATAAATAAATATGAAAACATTCAAACATTGACATATTTTGGTTTCCTGTTTAAAACTTTCTCAAGAGGTCCTCTACTTTAAACGACTTTATGAAAGTCACAAGGAAGTCAAATGGAAGCTTACAAACTGTTCAGTCTGCAGTCACAGAAATATTACTTTTTCAGAAACACTCTTCACTTCACCCTACTAGGTTCAAACTGTTACAGTCTTATTGATCAAGAGTTCCTTGTCTTAAGTACACTGGGTATTTGATCCCACAAGCCTATTTAAACTGTTCCTCACCCACATAATTTATAATACAATTATTTTGCCAGTAATTTTTTTAAGCTGTTATTTCACTTTTTGTGGTGGTGTGCACACCAGATTGGGCAATACCAGTTTCAAGCCCTTTTTGGCCTACTTCCCAGACACTAGGTAGGGAGATGTCATTTATGCTGTCAATATGGTGTACTTGCGGGTGACTTTGACAGGAAACACACAGGGCACCCATCATGTCAAGGAGCAGGACAGGGATGATGTGATCCTAGAGCCTGTATCTGTCACATTTAGTTTCGTGAAAGTGTAACTTGGCTAAGTGAAAGGGAACTTGGCTAAGATGTGGTCCTAGGAGGCACCTGACTGACCTTTGTCTTCTCAAGGACCTGAACGATGGCATCATCATTTAATAATCCCCATGCGCCAATGGAAGAGCACCCTACTGTCTACACACTCAGAACTCTGCCCAACACAGATTTGGAAGTTTTCAAAACGCGCCTAGTGTATTACTTGTACAATCATGTGCTTCTTTAAAAGACAAAACGTATTCTTGGCAGTTTATAAAACAGAAAATAACCAGACACAAAACAATCATTAGCAATTAAGGACTAATAATAATGCATACTTAAGGAAAGAAAAATGAACAAAAAGAGTATAATGAAGAGAGTTAAGCAAGTGCTCCAAGTATCCATTTAGAATGTTTTTAATTAAAACTGCACAAAAAAGAGAGCATGTTGAAATGCATCCATTCAGGCAGAGGAAATTATATAGTAGAGTACTTCAAGTATCTGTGTTGGATTTTTTTTTCATTTGCTGGATATGACTGAGGGAATTTAATGGGATGCTAATGTAATTTGTACATGATATTAAATTAACAGACAATGCCAAACAGTACAAAAGTCATTTTGAGACTGAGTGGCTCACAGGAAGAAAGCAATAACATTAAACCTAGAAAACTAAGTAAATGCATTTTTCATTAATCCAGGACACACACATTTCTCCTGTTTTCAGCTCAATCTTGTGACATGTGACAGGTAATATGTCAGTAACAAAACATAACACAGCTCTCATATATGGGTTAGCTTTCTTTTGAACTTTTGTAATATAATACTTTAAAGTGAATGCTGTTAAATGTGGATTCTTATTTAATTTAACATGTCTTGGATGAGACTTACAACTCTTCATTTTTAATTAGTTGCTGCTTCTTGAGCCTTAATTCAAGCTGCACAGGCATCATGCACTTCATCCATCTCTCTCTCTCTCTCTCTCTCTCTCTCTCTCTCTCTCTCTCTCTCTAAATCTTCCTATTTGTTATCATCTTTGGTTCTCTCATCCTTTCTTTGCCTCTCTCCCCCCTCATCCCTTTTTTTGTAATGGGGATCAAACCCAAGGGCACTTTACCACAGAGCTACATCTCAAGTCTCATTTAATTTTGTGGTATTAGGGATTGAACCCAGGGTCATCACACTGAGCTAAACCCCTAGCTCCTTCTATGTTTTTTTTATTTTATGGTCTCAGTATTTTGGTAAGTCAGTAAACTGCCAAGCTGGCCTGGAACTATCATTCCTCCTGCCTCAGCTTCCTAGTGTGTTGGGATTACAGGTGTGCTGGGAATACAGGTGTACCCAGCATGCAGTTGGTTGTTTTTCTCCAAGAAAATGTCAGATTGTAGTTATTTTTCACAGTCATAACTTCATATCAAGCTTATGCTTTGTTATACCTATCGGTATTTCAATGCTAAATCACTGAAGAATTAGTATTTGAATTATTTACAAAAGTAAATTAAAAAGACAAATAATTCAGATAGTACTGGCTATGCAAGAAATGTCATTGAAATAATCATGTAAGTAAAAGAACGTGTCACAGAAGCAGTGAAGTACAGCAATAAGATTTTTGCCAACACTGCCTTTGACTATAAGCTTCTAATGAATTTCTCAGGTTCCATATTTGAGGTACAAGCAAAGAAATCTTTGTGTGATAGATAAGTAATCATAACATGTCAATTTACATGGTTAAGAAATGCTTGGCGGAGCTGGGCGAAGTAGCAGGAGGATCACTGTGAGTTTAAGGCCAGCCTGGGATACACAGGGACCCTATCTCAAAAAAGAGCCTGGTGGAGCAGTGCAGTACACTTTTGGGTGAGTCTGGGTGGACCGTGGAGGCGGGACCTTGCCTATGGTTTCTGGTCCTCTTCTTTGTGGCACTGTTGCTGGGTCTGCTTCCTGGCTGCTGTGATACAAGCAGCTTTGTTCTGCCACACCCTTCCACCAGGACATTCCTGCTTTGGAGCTAGGGGACCCTTGCTTTAATCTTCAGCATTAAAAAAACAAACAAAAAAGCCCCTCTGGAATAAACTGGACATAAATGTTCAAGACTTGCACACCTGAACCAAGGAAAGGTGTAACACATTCAGGGATCAGAAGACTAAATTTTAAGACTTACATTCTCACAGATTCAACACACTCCGCATCTAAACCCTATCAGCACTCTCCTTTCTTGTTTTTCACCCCTTTCCCTTACCACTCTCTCCCCTGCACACATCTTGATTCCCTCTTCCTTTCTTGGTACATGTTTATAGTACATGGTGTTTGCAATCTTTGTGTGGAGTTGGTATATACACATAACTCCAGTTCTTAGGTTTCATACCTTATCCTTTCCCTCGAACTCTTGATGATCCCCTTCCCCTCTGAGATCAGTCTATCTCCCTACTTTCTATCATCTATCTTTTCTTTTGATCATTATCTTTATTCTAGGTTTCTCAAGTAAGAGTAACCATGTGCTGGTTAAACTTATATGTCTGATTTATTTCACTTAATATTATGGTCTCAAGGCACATCCACTTTCCTACAAAAGACTCAAGTTTCTTTAGAGCACAGCAGGTATTGTATGTAATACCACCTTTTCTTCATCTAGTCATCTTGGGTGGGCATATGAACTGCTTCCAAGATTTAGCTACTATGAACTGTGCTGCTGTAAACATGGATATGCATGTATTGTTGTGATGCGATGTCTTTAAATCTTTTAAGAAGATACCTAGAAGGAGAACAGCTGGGTCAAATGGAATTTCTAGTTTTAACTTTTTGAGGAATCTCTATACTGATTCCCATACTGGTTGTACTAGTCTGTGTTCTCACCAAAAGTATAGAAGTATTCCTTTATTCCTGCAGCCTCTCCAGCATTTATTATTATTTGATGTCTTGATAAGGACCATTTCTTCTTGTGTAAGATGGAATCTCAGTGTTGTTTTAATTTGCATTTCTCTAATGGCCAGTGATGTTGAACATTTCTTCATGCATTTATTGACCATTTGTACTTTTGTGAAGTATTTATCTATCTCATTTGCCACTTTCTGCTTGGGTCTTTATTGAGGGGAAGTCTAACTTCTTTATATATTCTAGATGAATCTGTTGTCTGGGGAACTGCTGGCCAGATTTTTTTTCCCATTCTGTAGGTTGTCTTTTCATTCTGTTGGTTGTTTATTCTGCTATGCAGAAGCTTTTAAATTTAATATGATCCCATGTGTTGATTCTTGGCACTATTTCTCTTGTATAACTGGGGTTTTGTTCAGGAAGTGCTTGGCTACACTCATGATTTTTAAAGAGTTTTCTGTTTGTTTTGAGAGGGTTTTATCATGTAGTTCAGGCTGATCTTACACTTACTATAAAGCCCAGGCCAGACTCAAACTCACAGCAATCCTCCTGTCTCAGCCTCCCAAGTGGGATTAAAGGCTACCTGCTTGACTCAAGAGTTTTATCTATCTTGTCTTCCAGAAGGTTAAGTGTTTCTCATTTAACATTTAGCCCTTTGATCTATTTTTATTTTAGTTTAGTACATGGTGAGAGAGAAGTCTATTCAACCTTCTGTATGTGGATACCCAGTTTTCCGACACCATTTATTAAAGCGGCTTTCTTTTAGTGTATTTTTGACCCCTTTGTCAGAGATTAAACCGTTGAATGTACTTGAGGTGCTTTTCCATCCTCTATTCCGTTCCATCAATCCTCAAGTATGTTTTTGTGCCTGTACCATGCTGTTTTTAGCATAGTAGCTTTGTGTCAGTAGCACTTTTGTATCAATGAGCTCCCACTTAAGCTCATATAGAAATGTAAAGGCCCCAGAGTAGGTAATACTTTTTTAAATGAAAAAAGTTGGAAGGACTTACATGACCTAGCGTCAAGACTATTATAAAGCTACAATAATCAGAACAGTGTGGTACTGGTACTAAGATAGGCAAAAAGGTTAACAGGATAAAACAGAGTTTAGGAGTAGAATAATATTTGTGAGGATATTTTCCAAAATGATGTAAATTCAATTCAATGGAGAATGGCTGCTTTTTTCAACAAATGGTGCTAGAAAACTCCATTTTTAAAATGAGAAAAAAAAGTTAAAAAAAAAAACCCATAAAATGAGCAAAAGATATGAATGCACATCACTAAAGAAGATATACAGATAGCAAATAGCATGTAAAATGGTGTTCAACATTATTAGTCATTTTGAAAAGACAATGTCAAAATAAGACATCCTCTGGCTCCCCTTCCCTCCCTTCTATTCCTCTCACTCCCTCCATCCCTCTAGAATGCCCAAAAAACTTTAAAACTGGCTGTACCTAGCAATGGCAATTAGACTATCTCGTGCTGGAAAGATAAAGTGGCACAATGTCTTTGGAAAACAGTTTGGCAGTCTCTTAAACAGTTAAACACACACCTGCCATATAACTGAGTCACTCTGCTCTTGAGTATTTATCCCAACGAATAGAAAAACAAAGACTTTTAAATGAACATTCACAGAAGTTTTAATTTATAGCCACTGAAAACTAGAAATTGCCCAAATATGCAATAAGGATGAGTGGATAAATTATGATATAGCACACAATACAAGCTACTCAGTAATAAATGTAATGAATTACTAATATACACAACATGAATAAACCTCAAAATAATTATGGCCAGTGAAATAAGCCAGATAAAGAGGATGTATTGAATGACTATTTGTAGAAAAAATTTTAAAAATGTAAATTAATCTACAAAACAGATCAAAACAGATCAATCATCTGCAGTCGAGAAAAATTTTACCTAGTACGTGGGCAAAAGAACACTGTGAGGAGTGAAGGATTACTCATTATCTTTTGCACACATAATCCAAATGCATCAAATTATACATTTCAAATATAACCAGTTTAGTACATGTTCATTTTATATCAATAAGTTGGGATTTTAAAACAAGTCTTTCGTTCTAAAATGGTTCCTAAAATGGTCTCTGCTTTGCCGGCAGAATCCTGACTGGCCCAGCCCTATAAGTGAGATCTCTTTATCAGGTGAAATTTCACTCTGGGTGTGCATGCTGTCCCCCAAGAGCACAAATCTTTAAATCGAAGCACCTGTGCGGATAACATTCCCTAATGGGGTACACAGTTTCATGTTTCAGGGCAATGAACCCTCCCGTAAGTGAGGCTTAATAAGCCAAACATCTAAATTTTTAGACCGTCACCTTCACATTTCATTGCTTTAATTTTCTGCACCACTGTAAACTATCAGCACCTACACTGGATTCTGAAGCTTCTGTTCAGTAACACCTACATCCTATGTCTGTACAGTAACTCAGGCAAGGCCGTTAATTTTCCAACTACTGTACTCAGGTGATTTTACTTGCTCTCAAATAAGATTCTTCAAGCTCAAAGGACCTATAGGTTTTTAATGCCTTACAATAGCCTAACATCAGGAGTGGCTCTACACCACTGTGATGAGGGCCACATCACATAACTCTAATATTTATAATCTGGAACCACTAAAAACTGTTTAAACCTCAAGAGCCAGTCAAACCTACAAACACCAGAGAAACACTAGACCTTCCACACTCAACAGCAAAGAACTGAAAAGAAAATGAAGAAAAGGGGCCTGAGCCATAGCTTTGGAAAGAAGTATTCACTATAGGGGAGTGATGAGTATGTTGAAAAGGAAAGAAAATCAGCCAGAGCCCAGAATTCCAAGGTATGGTATTTAGGAGAACTGAGAATTTATGAATAGTAGTAGGGACTGCGCTTAAGGATATTCAGATGCTTTCAATTTTATGTTACCATTTGTTTGCTCTCTCTCTCTCTCTCTCTCTCTCTCTCTCTCTCTCTCTCCTCTCTCGATAGAATTTTGCTATGCAGCTGAGGCTGGCCTTGAACTCCTGGCAATCATCTTGCCTCAGCCTCCCGAGTGCTGGGATTATAGGCATGCTTGCTGTTGCTATTTTTCTTTTGCGTGCCTCCACACATGGCCCAGCATATATATATGGGATAATAAAAAAAACATGGCCAATGTTTAAAATTTCAAATACTTATTAGTGTAAAAGACACATTCACCAAGAATGAAGGCATACATGTGTTCAAAGCAAGGGAAAGTATTCTGAATATTGAGGGAGAGTAGAGGAGGATTAATGACGATGTGTTTTTATCACAATAAAATTTTAAAATTTAAACATTAACATACTTTTATACTAAAAGAATGATAACTGACCTTTGAACTCAGTATGACTATTAGTTATTCCACAACAAAATTACAGTAAACTGAAACTCCACTGAAAGGTAACTCTAAAGCAGTTAAAGTGCAACATTGACTGTCCAAGTGTGTGGTATCCAAAAGGATCAGATAGTGACTCAGTGACCAGGACCTGAAAACGGCCTTAAGTGCTGAACAGGGCCCTGAACAGCAGGACCTCTTCTCTAAACAAGAGGCAGATGAGATGGGGAGCGAAGGTCTGGGCCTGGCTCAGGGGGAGGCCAGGCTCTGCAGCCCTCCTGCTTCCGACACAGAGGAGGGACTGGGATCCTCATCCTCTGCCCGTGCCTCCTCCCCCAGACTAAGCAGCACTTCCTCTCCTGGGGATGCACTTGCTCACAGCAGAGATGGGGCTATATAATGCATCATTTAAAAGCATCATGCAAACTGACAAAATCAAAAGAGGAAGTGAATTCAAATGGTATTTTTTTGGCTCTCCTCTGACCAGGTGTCCTTAACAGCAGGGGGGGATGTTCCCCATGACAAAGACTCAAGGATCTTGGTCAGAGAGTTTTGTTCCTGTGTGGTCCCATCAAGGAAAGCGACTTGCTTACATCTGTGCCTTAAGAAAAAACCAAGTACAGTATTTGATGTCAGAAATTAAACAGGAGAGATTCAGACCTTCTGCAGGAAAGGCACAGTGCCTATGGCAAACAGCTGAGTGAGACAGGTGCCACACAAGCCTTGCCATTATACCCCAGCACTCTCATTCTATTAAGTTTATTCTAATTTTGGAAATTCTCTGAGAAAGGGTGCCATTTCTGACACTTACCTTGGTTATGAAAACAATTAACAGAAAGAAACCAACTCTGAATTCAGTATTTCACAGGTGACAGTTGTACCCTACTTCTCAATGCTCTTAATTTGTGCTCTATTTTCAGAAAAGTAAAAATGGAAAGTCATTTTCTGGTGTGCCAGCAGTTGTCATGTAAATTTAGCAAACTGAATGATAATAACTAAAGTACCTTAAGGGAAATGTGCATTTTTGAAAGACAAAAGCATGTTTAATAGTAATAAGCAACAAACTACAGACTAAAGCTGATTTGTGAACCTGTCTGACCCAGTTCAACTAAATTACACACCAGTCAGAAAATGACTCAAACATCTAAAAGATGATTTATATACAACATTTTGGTAACAACTAAGCCAACCTTTTCCTGTTGGATCAGATATAAGATTCCTTAATTGCATTCAGAATGACATCCAAATCTCTCTGGGAGATAGTGCATGCAGCATCCGATTTCTACTGAGGTATGGTGGAGACATGTTTTGTGAATGATCTAGCACTGTCATCTTCAGTGGACAATCTCAGTAACAGCTTGGTGTAAATATGTTTTTCTGAGCCAATATGAAAGCTTTTCTCTTAAATGAGCTATCAAAAGGCTTTTTCTATCCCTTTAGTTGAGAAGTATGTTTTCTATACGTCCTTTGAGTCTAGGCATTCTACTGATGAACGCATACAATACTTCTGTATTTCTGAGTGTTTCAAGACATCATCTTCAAAGTTCTATACTCAAGCATGGTCAACTATCACAGGCAGTCCCTTTTCCCAGGGTACGCACCCATCCACACTGTGGCCAGATAAAAAGCTCATGCCTTGGAATTTGATAGTTTCTGATCAAACACTAATAATGGTAAGAAGTTGGGCAAATTATATGGCTTCTAAGTCAGTTTCTGCATCTAAAAACGTGGTAGTATATGTAATTAATCCTAAAGAGTTGAGACACCTAACAATAGCCAATTTAGGCTACTACTGCTACTGCTTCAGGGGTCCTCCTCCTTTACACTGAGCCCATATTTCCATAAAGCAACAGAGAAAGAGGTATGGGTATGACATACTCCACTCCTGAGAAGACACTCAAGACCCACACAGGACCTTCTTTATAAAATGGGATCTGTAGACCTCATTCTTTATATGAAAATAAACTCTAGATGGATGAAAGAGGGAAGAAAGAAGGGAAGGAAGAAGGCAGGAAGACATTCAAACACTCTAAGAAACTAGCTTTTTTTTACCCAAACTTGTAGAGTGAACAAAATCTTTCTAACTAGGATATAAACTCAAAAGCCATAAACAAACAATGGCTACATGTGACTCTTACGAAAACTTGGTTTTTATTTATTTAGTCTTGGAGACAGGGTTTCACTATGCAATTTAGGCTTGGCCTTAAACTTACTTTGTAGACCAGCTTGGCCTGGAACTTGCAGTGATCCTCCTGCCTCAGCCTCCCAAGTGCTATTGGAGGCAGGTATCACTATGCCTCATCAACTATATGAAAGCTTTAAAACGGTTACTATGATAAGACTTACCAAGAACAAAGTTTTGCTGAGAAAAAATACCAGTTATTGGGCTGGGGATCTGGCTCAGCAGCAGAAGTGCCTGCTTAGCAAGCGCAAGGTCCTGAGTTTGAGCTCCCTGATCCTCAGTTTTAAAAAAAAGTCATTTATATGAGTGGTAGCCTCCACCTTACATAAAGAGCCCCTGTAAATCAACAAGAAGACCAACAACAATCTGATGAGAAAGGGGGTGAAGGAAATGAACAATTCACGAAGAAAAAAAGATAAAATGTAGTTAACAGAGTGCTGTCAAAAGTGACAGGAGAAAGGTATTCACTATTTATTGGTAAGACTAAATCTAGTACAGTCACTATAGAGAATTTGGTAGTTATTTATCAAAATCAAAATATACAGTCTTACGGCCCTGAATCAAGGCCAGCAGTTTTCTGAATCTGTTGGTTTCAAGCAAGTGCCTAAAGCAGTATCTTTCTATGGTCTGTTGACCACTTCAGAACTTTAGAGATGTAACGGTAAATTCATTAGAAACATACAATTCCCCCCTGCAACTGGGCTGGAGAAGACCCGACTGACCACCCTCCGAGCTACCACTGCTGCAGAGCCAGAGACAGGGAGACCAGCTCCAAGGCCTTGCCGCCATGGCAGGTGGGGAACATGGATGAGCAGTTGCCCTGTACTCTCCGCCACCCCAGGAATCTTGGGCAGGAGGACGAAGAAGCAGGGTGCAATCTCAGACCTCCAGCCCACCCAGAACAAGTACAAAAGACATAGACACAAAAGAAATTAGAAGTCACACTCGTGAACTTTCTGAAAAGATAGCAACTGACTATACATGTAAGACACAACTTGGTGCTTGCTTTGCATGCCTATGTCTGGTGGCCTGAGCAACTATTTAGAAGATAACAATGTGCATTACAGTAACTGTGGTTGATTTCCTACTGTCTTGCTTTTGAAATCCAATACTGTTTCCATTGTTTTGTTTTTATTCTTTTGAAAATAAAATATATATAGACAGTCTTTGACCCAGCTATTTTACTTCTGGAGTTAATCACAGGAAAATAATTATACCTGTGGAAAATTATATGTGCAAAGGACATTCACTGCAACAATGTCTGTAATACTGAAGGATCAGAAAAGATCTATACTTTAGCCACATGAGGATACTGCAATTATAAAAGAAAACGCTTTTTGTGCTATTGCAGATAGTTCTTCTAGATATATTGTTAAATTTTAAAAACAAGATGCAAACGAAAACAAAAACCAAACACTATTATGTAAAACAGAGTTTATTTGTAATTATACATGAATGTAGACAACTTAGAAGGAAACAAAAAACTAATACTACTGTGTCAGGGAAAGAAAAGCCAGTGGTGGTAGACAGCCAAAAATATCTTTTTTAACTAGATAGTTTCAATTTTAAAATGGCAATATAGCAAAATGTAAACACTAGGCAAAACTGGGTAAGAGTACACAAGATTGTTTCTTGTAATTCCATGTGAATATGCGTATGTTAAGAAACTCTCACAAAATAAATTTAAACAGCAAAAAATAATTCATTTTACTCAAATGAGTAACACAAAATGGATTTGGAAGTCAAGGGAACAGTGAACACAGGAATGCCATCCAGACTTCAGAAGACAAACACCTAAGGCTTCTTCAAAAATGCCCAGGAACCTGGATGAGAAGTGTCCATTTCCCCAGGAGGGCCTCATTCCTGCTGGGCTGTCTGGCTCACACACCTCATCACAGGGATGGCTATATCCCTGCTTTCTACTTGTCCCAGTATAGTCACAATACTTCCCTTGTATCTACCCATTCATTTTAATCCTCTTTTATTCCTGACATCAGTATTTTGCATAGAGGTTCAAAGAGGTAACTTCAGATACTCCCAAACATGAAGATGCAGACTGTTCCAGATCATCCATAGTAGAATTAAACCCTCCTCCACAATGAGATGCAAATGGGAATCTCTAGAAAGTTTCAGCGATTCCCTGTTTTTACCTTCTGGAGAAGCTGTATCTAGGTGTAAAGACTGCACAGGAGAGATGGTCAGGAGTCTCCTAAGAAAGTACCTCCATTATGCATTAGGAAGAATCACCCTGCCTCCTAGAAACATCTTAAAGTGGGAAAAGAGATAGATAAGCCAGGACGCCTTAACTTCAGGACACTAGCCATTAACATCCTTCATGCAAACCACCTCATACAAGGACTCCTCGCTCCCCCAGCAACCACGTATTTCTCATACACAGAACATCCAGGCTAGCGGCAGGTGCAGGCAAAAGCCCAGGAGGAGACTTGGAGCAAGTGTGAGCGGGCAAGTACAGACAGAAGGAACCAATCAATAAAGGGGGCAAGAAGACAGCCAACAGAACAGCTTCCCCCCTCTCTGATTAGCTGCAAGAGAAATCTCCAAACTAAAGCCTGCATTTATCTAGCTCCTGTGCACTCAATTAGAGCAGGAATATTGCTCTTACAGCATCAGTTAGACACTCACACTAAACACTTTTAAAGTCTATCTTAGGAGCCCAGGAGTGTACTATAGCCAAACAACCCATAAGCCTCAGAAAAGGAAACAAGGACTCTAATAAAAAGGAATCTCCTGTCGTGCCGTGCCAGAGGGCACAGTGACAGAAGAGTCCTCCACATGCAGACGGGCCTGAGTGTCCAGGCACAGAGAGGAATGTCACAGGGAGGGACAGCAGAACTGGGATGCACAGCAGGCACTGGGACACCTTGGAGGGATGCCACCTTCATCAGGAAACCTAAAGCTTCCCATAACAGCCATGCCTTCCACTGAAAGCCCATGATGTGGGGCTTGTCGGTTCAAATTTCCAGTTGTTTGTTTCCTCTACATGACTACTTTAGTGGTACCTTCTTTGGCTCATGCCATGCTGAGCCCTAACCAAATTAGAGCAACAAGTCCAGTCTTGAAAAGCTAATGACCGCTCTGCAACACACCTATTTCCTTTTTCCTAAAACAAAGGCTTTAAAAGGGGAGGGAAAAATGAAGAAAGAAAGCTCATTCACACTGCCTGCCAATTCTGAACAACTCAGGATTTGTACAATGAAGTTCTCTTCTGTCATATGTTCATCTTTAGCTAAATACATACATACACATAAAGAAATTTAACACCAAATACCAAAAGTAAACTGTAAAAGTACCAACCCCAAAAGGTAAAACAATTTCTAAGTTACAATGATTTAAGCAAACACTTGAACAGTGGAGGAACAGTGGAGTGTACACATACTTACAAAACTATTTACAGCCTCCAGCAAAGTAGATTTGCACAGACCCTCAGCCCCTATCTGCCTTCTAAGGCACTCTAAAAGCAAACTGCATGGGATAAACCCCACTACCATGCCTTCAACCCTTGCTCCAGTCTCCAGTTCTGGAATGCAGCTCCAGGACCACTGTGGCCAGTGCACGGCTACCAAGAGTCCCAGATCCTTCAGTAAGGAAGCCTACGATACATTCTCCAACCAGTGGAGACAAAGAGCCAGGAGACCAAGGCATTCAGCTAGGGCATGAATGCCCTACCACAAAAGCACTACTTCATGCACTATGGCAGCAGTCCTCATTGCGATTGCTTTGATTGCTGTCATAATTTGTTGCTAATAAAGTTCCTCAGTTTACAAGGGATTTAAGGCCAAGGGTTTCTCTCTCAAAACAAACTAGTTTTCCCCCCTCACTTTCACCTAGTACCCCCTGTGGGCCACAACTTGTTCTGGATACTCCAGATAGAGGAGAAAAAAGACAAATTGTTTACATTGAGAAATGTGTATTACACCAGCTGAATAATGATTTTAGTAGTGACCAATACTATGAAGAAATAAACCAGATGGGGTAGGAGTCAGCAAGACAGGGCAGGGACCAGATTCTTTTGGATAAGGTGCAGCTCAGGCTTCTGAGGAGGGGTCCTGGGAGAGCCGGCCTTTGAAGAAAGTCTTTCAAGGAAAAGCAGTCTAGGGAAAGATAAGATCTGGCCTAAAGGCACAATGTGGCCTGTGGAGGCCTGAGGCACAGGAACTAGTCCTGGAGCCACTGTGGACACCAGCTTGGAGGCTATAACCTACAGGAAGTGTTAGAAGAGGAGGTGTGTGTGGGAGGCTGGGGGGGCACAGGCCATGAGAAAGCCCTGCCATCATCCTGTTGGACTGTAAGCAGAGAACCTCCAACCTCCTGCTGGACCTCCCCTGTCCTCATTCTAACACCTGTATCTTTGCTGAGGTTATTCTCACTCGATAAAACCAAAGGCAAAGGTTTACTTCTTTTAAAGCAAGTATTTAGAGCCTACCTACTAAGTGCCAGGGGTCACTCCAGCCCTGGGGATACAGAGGTGAACCAGACAGAGCCTGTCTTTAAGGGGCTTAGCCCCAGTCTCCTCAGGGATAACAGGTAACCCAACAAAATGCAATGGGATAACTGAAATAATAAAGGTCTGCTTGACCTTTCATCAGACAGCTGCCTTTGACAGCACCTTAGTGGGTGGGTGTATTTATGATGTCACTTGTAGAGGCAGCCTGAAAACTCAAGAGGCAGGAAAATGTACTTCTCAGAGTGCCCTTGAAGATTTAATTTATGCTGTGTCTCCTCAAAAGTGTCCTGGGAGCCAGGCATGTAATGCCAGCACTCTGGGAAGCAAAGGCAGGAAAAGCAGACAATTTAGTGACTTAGTGAGACCTTGTCCCAAAATAAAAAGGCCTGGGATACAGCCTTAGTAGGAAGGCCTTAGATTCAATTGTTGGTGTCACAAAAAAGTGTTCTGGGACAGACAATAACTTTTTGGTCACTCCATCAGAATCAAGCCTCCTGAGGTTGGTTCAAAACAGCCTGCCACTCATGCAGCCTAACTTGCCTTATCTCCACCATACCTCCCTGAACAGACCTTCAAGTGTCATTACCAGAACCCACCTGTAATTTGTTACCTTTTGCTTCTCCTGTCATTCTGTGCCACCCATGCTTGCTCCCAGAAGGCACTTAAATGCTTACTACAGGGGGACGAAAAGGGGCTGTAACAGGGGGCAACAAGTCTCTCACCCACAAACTCTGCCAGGAGTACTTTCTCTCCTCAACCCCCACTACCATAGTAGTCAAATAAGGTTTTAAAAAGTAATTTCCAGGATTGGGGAAGCACTTGCCTAGCACACTTGAGGCCCTGGCTTTGATTCCCAACACCACAAAGCAAATCAACCAACCAACCAACCAACCCAGCATTACATTAGGTCATTGTCCCTAAGAATATTATAAACCTTGTCAAAATAATATTAACTATATTATAAAGAAACTTGTGTTTAAAAAAGAAGAGTATCTTGCAATATACCACAATTTGGTTGAAACTTATGGACAGTAACTAAACTAAAGCTCACAAAGAACAAATGGCACATCATTCCAGGGATCTGAAGAAACGAAACAGTCAAATCTACTGAATCAAAGAGCAGGTTGGTCGCTGCCAGGGACTGCAGGGAGAGATGGGAAGCTGCTGGTCAACAGACATAAGGTTTCAGTTAAGCAAGATGAGTAAGTTCTACAGTTATGCTATAAAACATTGCGCCACTAGTTAACCACACTGTACATTTATGTTTTTTTTTTGTTTTTTTTTTAAATCAGTACCAGGAATCGAACTCACGACTTCTTGCTTGCAAGACAGGTGCTTATGCTGTTGAGCTAAATCCCCAGCCCCTCACACGGTACATTTAAAAATTTGTTGAGAGTAGAGGTCTTTTTACTACAATAAAATATAGAAAAATATACTACAATAAAATACAGAAAAAAAAGACACGTGAGATTTCAACATTTATAATAGAATTTACTGAGATAAGTAAGTTTTGCTTCTTTCAAAGCAGTTACTTTAGAAGTGCTCATTCTTGTCGTACTTCTTGGCTCAGTCTTGGAACTCCTTTTTTCTTTTCTTTTCCTTTCTTTCTTTCTTTCTTTCTTTCTTTCTTTCTTTCTTTCTTTCTTTTTTTTTGAGACAGGGTGTCACTATGTAGTGCAACCTGGCCTTGAACTCACTTTGTAGCCCAGGCTGGACTCAAACTCACGGTGATCCTCTTGCTTCAGCCTCCCATGGCGGGCATTACCGTGCCTGGTGAACTTACTACCAGAATGACCCAGTGCTAGGCCACCTTTTTCATTATCAGAGTAGTCTGCTTTTTAAAAATACCCCCTCTTTGGAAGTATGAGTTCTGGAATGGTCTGGAAAGAACTTACATAGACACACTGCACATCTTTTTTCTGATGCTGCTTTACACACAGAGGTTTGTGGTCCTTGCTGTCACTGAAGACATGAGGCAAGGCATTACAAACTCTGGCTCTGCCTCCAAAATCCCACGGAACCTGGGCAGGCCACTCATCCGCTCTGGGCCATACAAGTGAGAGAGGTAATGGGGCTGGATGACACTCTGTTCCTTTCAGCCCTACCTAAAATGTTATGGTGATTTTTGAAAATTTGTAGAATCCTCTTCTTTCCTTCCCCTCATTATTTAAGGGTACTGCGATGGTGCACAGGGCTTTAGCACTGTACCACTGAGCTACATCCCATAAAATCTGCTTGCCACCCAAAAAAAAAAAGAAAAAAGAAAAAGAAACTGCTCTGTGGGACAGATATCAAGAAATAGTTTCTATTTTTTTGTTTTAACTACCAAAAGGATGATGCCAACGCAGTGGTAAAAGACACAGAGCAATGAAAGAAATGCTCCAGAGATCAGAAAGAATTTCCACTACATGGTAATCACCTCCAGGAAGGGAATATGGTACACCTGTCCAGAGCAGAAGACCACAGAGCTCTGGCCCACAACAGGAGAGCTGGACCTCCAGAAAGAAAGGCAAAAAGCAAATGCTAGATGATTCTAGTGACATGAAAGACTCTAGAAGTCAAATTCACAGAATCAAACACAACCACATCAGGCAATGAAGGCAGCATACTGGGCTATAAGAGAAAGTCTTAGAGGTGCAAATATCTGTACACTGTCAGCTCCTGTTGTAGCAAAACCTCTAATTTGTGACTCTTAGTAAGAGCATAACTTTCCACCTGTCTTTTAAGGAGGATGGCAACACGGGTACACGGGTTCTTATCTTTTCACTTAATCACTGCAGAAGGCAGCAATCCGACGTACCATGACTTCCAGTTTAATAAGTGAATTTTTTCTCATAGTTTTAACTTCCAGCAAAGTATGAGATGAGACAGGCCCAGTATATGGGGCCAGATCATTTGTGGCTCTATAGGCCTCATTAAGAATTTTCTTTTTTTTCCTGAGAACATAGGAACCACTGATGGGTATTAAGTGTGGGAAATAACCATGTTTCATTTCAAAGGTCATCTGCTGCAGGGAACAGATATGTGGGAGACAGACGCTCAAATGATTGTGTCTTGCTGCTGCTGCTGACCTCTTGAGTGGTTATCAGTCAAGGTCCACCCAGGAGACTAAAACTGCTCATTATTTTAACAGAGAAGTTTTAATATAAAGGATAATATAAGGAATTGACAACTAGGTAGAAAATTGTTAACTATTCACTGAATAGGTAAAAAAAAAAAAAGAAAAGAAAAAGAAAAAGTATGTGCACTAAATACTACAGAGGTACAAACTGCCCAGGGCTGGGGAAATAAAGAGAAGAGGCTTTGAGGAAAGACCATAGACCTCAGAGCAGGGGACTCTGGTCTAGTACTACCACCTCAGGGGGTGCCACGAAGTTGGTCCTGTAAGCACTGAAATAACAGAAAAAAAGGAATTCAGCTGCTACAGGAAGGAACTGAGCTGGGGCAAGGAAGTGGTGTTCAAAGGCCCCAGCTGCAGCAGACTGGAAGCAACAAGTTCCTTCCTCCTTCTATGGCCATGCAGTCAACCTCTCAGGTCCCCTGCTACCATTACCTAACAAAGAGCCAGGTGGGGGGATCTCCAGTGTGGTTAGTAGAAGCTTTTTGCATTACAAAACAGCAGAGAAGGGGAGACTCAGAGCTGAGAAACACTTAACAGGTGATAAATCACAAAATGAGGGCCTAACAAACTTTTCACCAGCTATAGTTTTGTTCCAACAAGAAGAAAATTCCATCTAACCAAATATATCAAATCTAGAAAACTAGTGGCTGTGAAGGGAATCAATATTTTGTATGCCATTAAGAAAAAGGGCTTCCAAGGGCTACATGTGTACCTCAGTGGTACAGTGTTTCTGTAGCATGCATGAGGCCCTGGGTTCAATCTCAACACTATCAAAGAAGGTGCCAAGTATTATTATGACGAGAAGCCTGACACTAAGAGTCATCAAACCTACTCATATTTCATCAGTTTTACACCCTCATTACTGTGTATCTGTGTGCATTCTGTCCTATGTGATCTCATATTCATGTAACCATGACCCTAATCAATAGATAGAATGATTCCATCACAAAAACCCATCATGCTACTACTCTTTTATAGCCACTGCCATCCCAATCCTTGCCTATATTATTTCTTAAGAAAAAGAGCTTATATCTTATTTTACCATTATTCGTCTTCTAAGTTCCTAAGGTGTTTTCTTTTTGGAAGGAGGTGACACTGGGGGCTCACTGTGGTCCCAGGGGTCGTTTTACCACTGAGTTACATCTCCAGCATTCACAGCTCTTTTTAAATTTTTTATTATGAGATAGGGTCTCACTAACTTGCCCAGACTGGCCTCAAAATCACAATTCTCTCACCTCAGCCTGTCTAGTAGCTGGTGTATTACAGATATGCATAACTATGCCTGTTTTTCCATACTTACAGAGTGATTAATGAAAATACTTCACTTAGCTTGGATTAGCTATTCCTTAAGTAGCAGTGCAGTGCAAAACAGGTAAAGACTTCTCCAAATGAGGAAATCTTATTTTTTAAAGAGGAGATGGCAGCTTCCAAATCCCATTCTCCCTATCTGTCTGAACACTGTTCTCCACATAGTGTCCTAGGCACTCGCCACCTCCCATGGCACTGCATACTGCATGCTATGGTACCTGCTAACATTATTATTGTGACTGTTACTCGCCCAGTCGTGTTCCTCTTGGTCCAGTCTGTCACCTTCTGACACTTTCCATAAAGCGGCCAGAGTGATTTTTACAAAAGCAGAATCCACACATGTCATTTGCTTGCTTGAAATTCCTCTTGGTTTTGCCCCGGCTTTCCAGACCAAGTCCCTTCTGCCTGTTGTACTTGGCTTATCACAGTTTGGCACCCACCTGTTTCCAGTCCTTTTAGGTCCAAGTCAGGAAATCACTTGCCATCTGTATCCCCTGCGCCTTCACTTACAGACCCATCAGGGTTCTGCCTCCTTGGTGAAAACCTCCCTGATGGCTCCACTGCAGGCATCCCTTCATCATGCTCTCTTTCTCTTAGGTAAAGACACATGTCCCATGAAATTTATCATGAAAACTTTTTTCAGTGGTAGTGTACTTAAGTGGCATAAGTATTGTGATTTCTCAGGATCTGTGGAGGACTGACTGGTTCCAGGACCCCTCTCAGATACCAAAAACTGAGAATGCTTAAACCCCTTACATAAAATGGTGCAGTATTTACATGTGACCTATTCACATCCTCTTGAGCATTTAAAAAATCTCTAGATTATTTATGATGCCAAATACAACATTTATGCTCTGAAATAACTATTGTATTGTTTAGGAAATAAAGACAAGAAAAAAAGGCCTATACGTGTTCAATACAAATGTATTTTTTTCCCATATATTTTCTATCAATCATTGTTGAATTCATGGATGTGGAACCCATGGATACTAAGGGCCAACTGGACTTCATTCAGTTTTACCATCAGTATATTTCTCTAGATGTAGCATGCAATGCAATACGTAAGTTAAATGGAAGACAGGAAAGAGGAAATTAAAAATTAGAGAAAATATTAATCTCAGCAGGGCAAGATGGCACATGCCTGTAATTCCAGTACTGAGTGTCTTGAGGCAGTGGTACAGCAAGTTCAAGGCCAGTGTAGACTATGTAACAGATCCTATCTAAAAAACAAAAAAAAAAGAAAGAAAGACAAACTTTCACGTCTCATCTAATAATTACGACCCAAGTGCCTACTTGGTGGCCACTGGTCATTAAGTGGCAACTAAACGAATTAAATTTAAAATTAGTTCTTCAGCTACCTTTCTAAAGGGCACAGGTACAGAGTATTTCCATCATCTCAGAAAGCTTAATGGACAACATTGCTTAAGTCTGCAGAAAAACTGGAAACATCCAGTTGGTAAAGGACAAGGCATACAGGCAGGAGCAAAATCAGCCAGCTCAGAGGAAACTATTCATGCTACAAGCATGCAGAAATCCAGTACACACAGACCACAGCCTTGGCCACTATCCATACCCAAAGGCTACAAAAATTCCAAACTGATCTGCTCCCAAAGGTATGCATTTAAAAGGTAATAAATACTGGTAGTATGATCCCTACTAAAAGTGCAAACAACAGTGCATACAGACACTAAGAATGAAGCAGTAAAGAGCCTAGAGGTTGAGAGGGACCACAAGGCCTCTCTGCTGAATGTTGCATCACATTTTAAAGAACAGATGTTAGCTAGGGTTACTGTTAGGTTCCTAACAGGGTCTAAGGTCACAGTGTTGGTAGGTGACAGAGCCAAAATTCAACACAGGTCTGCTTCCCAGGGCCCATGATCTTGACCACTCAACTAGACTGAGGAAGCTGTAGTAGATAAAGTCTGTAACAATAAGATAAGCAGGGCTTTCTTTGTCCTTCAGGCAGTATTTGGACCTTATCTTAGTGAGAAACCACAGAAGGAATCTACTAAGCAAAGCAAACAACCAAATTTACACTTCAGAAAGGCAACATTTGAAGGGAAGGAAGGTTATCTGGCAGGAGGATAGACAAAAGGAAAGGTAAGTAAGGAGGCAGCAGATAATAACAGAAGAGGCTTTACAATCAGCTCTAATTAGTTCCCTTCCCAGAGCCTCAGTTTTCCTGCATGTAAAACGGGGATAACTTCATACACATTTTTGTTGGAGGTGAAGGACTGACCCCTCCAAGCACTGCTGCCACAGCTCTGCTGGTGACACTCTCCTGCTGTAAAGGTAGGTGTGGGGCAAAGCACAGCCTACAGATCCAGAGAAGGGCAGAGTCCACGGCATCCTACGTGAAGCAAAATTTACAGGCAGCCATTAGTTTGCACAGAGCTCCAGTACGGCCCATCTGGCCAAACCCACGTGGAGTCAGTTAGGCAAAAGCTGCAAGCCAATACTGAGTTATTTATCTGACCTGAGAAATCACAGTGAGAGATTAATGGCCAAATCTACCAAACAAGCCAGCTTTAGTTCATGTAAAAGAGAATTTCCCCTGCTTTAACCTTTACAAGGAAAGTTAACTTTGAACCACCACCACCAATATGTCTTTAACTTATGTTTCTGCCTTCTCAGTCTGTAAACCAAGCTCTTCTGCTTTGCTCATTAGAACATGCCTATCTTACAGAATGAGATGTTACTGACTCTGGAATCACAAATAACGGCCATTGAAATCTTTAAAGAAAATTTGAGGCAGTTTCGTGTTTTGAAAGTTCTTGTGACCAACAAGAGGACTAGAGGGACAATGCTGATGACTCCAGAGATCCTTTAGGAAAGGCGGCAAGGGAGATACCACTGATCCCTTTTCTGAGTGAGGTCCCCTGGCCTCCTCACAGACACTGAGCGCTTGTACATTCCTCTCGGGCCAGACTGTTCTCCTTGCACTGAATCCCCTGACCTTTTCGGCTTTTGAATCCAGGATTAGTCTTGTGTGGTGAGACAGCATTTGACCTTTGGGTTTCTGTAGCTGAGGGGACACTGGTAAGGGCTGCTGTTTTTAGGGTAACTGACAGTGGTTGCCCTAAGTGGCTATTCCTGCAGGGGGCAAAATACCAGCCCTGGAATTCCCAGGTATCTGGGTTCTATTTTCACTTATTTGTCTTTCACACTCAACTGTCTGAATCAGATAGAAACTGGGAAATCACTGACCAAGGGAATCTCAAAACCACAACTTGATGGAGGTCAGTTTCAGTACTTAGAAGGTATTAGAGAAACTGTCACCAAAAAAGACCCATGGTTAAGCTGGTCACTAAACTAGGTGACATTTAGATCACCCATCAGTCTCCAGAAAATGTCTATAGCATGAGGCACACTGTGAAAGCACTACATGACCCAACCCTGCATCATCTGCCACTTTACTTTTAATCTCTGAGAGACCTAAGGTTCAAAAATAGGATCCACAGCTGGGCATAGTGGCTCATGCCTGTAATCCTCACACTCTGGGAAGCTGAGGCAGGACCTTGTCTCGAAATTTAAAAAGGGATGAGGAGTGAAGGCCCTGGATCTGAGCCTCATATGTACATACACACGGACCTTAATTTCTAAAGAACTGAGTAATTTATCTTCCTGCTACATTTCCCTTTTACATGTATCAATATTAGGCCCTGAAAGATGCAAATATTTACAAAAATGGCAAAAATCTTACTAAAGATAATTTAAAATTACAATGACCATTATATTGAACATTGGAGATGAGTAAGACTGTGCTTAAAACCGACTCTTCCATAGAGAAGCTGCTTGCCTGTTTATCTCGGTGTTCTGTCCTGAGTACTGGGCAGTCCCATCTGCTGGGGACGAACAGGTTAGGAGGCTCCCTATGCAGGTGGCCAAATAAAAGGCTGGGAACCCCAAGGCTGGACAGAAATGTGTGCTGCACCTATTGTGGCTAACATACCAATTCTTAACTGCTCTCAAGGCACTCAAGTCTTTCTTGGCTACCTTTGGGAATGGCTCTTGGATTATTGAAGGACTAAAGGGGATTGGCTTAAACTACCCTTTCTCATGACCATTTAGTTTCAACTAGGCTTCATCATATGGTAGTGAATTTTTTACATTGTTTGGCAAGATGAAGGTTTGAGGTTTTTCAGGTGCTAACCAGGCAACTGCTTGGTTGCCTGGAACCACACAAAACACAAATGCTGGCTTTATTTATTTCTGTCTTATTTATTAACTACAAGATTTCAATAGAAAAGGGTAGGCATAGATCACTGTTAAAAGCTTTTGTACTAGAGAATTTATCGTGGGGGAAGAAAAGCGAAAACTAAAAAAGCAAGACTGCCCCCAAGAATAAGCTATCAACTCGGTCTAGAATAAGCCAGACTCTCACTCAAGTACTCACATTTTGAAGTCGTATCAACAGGAGATCAGGAACAGTAAAATTAAATGGTTGACATGGTGAAAGAGAATCTAATGTGGGAAATATTTCCATCTGGCTCAATTACTTGAACAGGAGATGGGCACACTGTAGCTTCAACAAAAATGTGGAACGTTTTTACATGCCACTAAAAACCCCTAGAGCAGGCTCTTGAGAAACACGGTCATGTCCACAATGGCAGAAGCCACCTTGATACCAAAGTCACAGGACAAATAAGGATTGCCAGGTCTTTCTCTACCCTGATTCAAGCATCTCTCATCTACGAAGAATTCAAAACACATTTAAAAGTAAGAATTTGGATGGAGGCATTTCTGTTACTTTTTCCATTCTTGAAAACAATAAAACTTGTGGGTAATTTCTAAATTTAGTTATTATACCACACCCCCCCTTCCTATATTTCCATTAGTTAACACTGGTTAACTAATTTAGCATCTTCTTGACTTACTATATAATGCTTTGTATCCCAGGCAATACTTCAGTTTTATATATTCTTGAATTTTACAAGTGTAATTTCCCTGCTCTATTCAGTAATTAACTATGTTATGTTCTTGAAGTATACTTATGTTGAGAAATATTAGCTGTAATAGTTCACTCATGCAAAAGCCACGAAGACTACCCTAATGTATTCATCCATTTTCCTGATGCGCATTTAGGTATCCAATTTTTACCACTACAGGCTATGTTGTTACAAACATCCTACTACTTACCTGTCTCCTGTTCATACACACACACAAGAGTTCTTCAGTGGGGTAAATATATGCTCACAAATGAAACTACTGGATCATATAGTGTCTTCCAACTTTACTGGACATTTTCCATCTGGCTAAATTTACTTACATGTCAAGGAAAAAAGATGAACATATTGTTGCTTTGATAAAAATGTAAATAAGCCCCCCCCAAAAAAGGTGAATAAGCACCAACCTGTAATGCCAGCACTCTGTGAGGCTAAGGTAGGAAAATCACAAATTTGAGGTCCAGTTGGGCAACCTACTAATTTCACAAGACCCTGTCTCAAAAAAAAAAAAATTTTTTTTTTTTTTGGTCTTTTTGAGAGGAAGGTTTCATTATGCAGTTCAGGATGGCTTTGAACTCACTTCATAGCCCAGGCTGGCCTCAAACACATGGCCATTCCCCTGCCTCAGCTTCTCAAGTACTGGGATTATAAGCATGCATCACTATGTCTAGCTTCAAAAATTTCTTTAAAAGTTCTGAGAATGTGGCTCAATACAAAAGGTATTGGGTATGATCCTATGCTATTTTCCAAAGTAGTTACAGTAATTTACATTTCCTACCAGAAAAATACAAGCTTTCACTGCTTTATAGCCTTAACACAACTTGGTATTTTCAAATCTTTTTCTTTTCTCTTTTCTTCTTTTTTGAGACAAGGTTTGTTTTTGAAGCTCAGGCTGATCTTGAACTCACAATCATCCTGCTTTGGCTTTCAAGTGCTGGTACCATCACATCTGGATTCAAATCTTTTAATGTTTGACAGTTTAGTGGATATAATTAATGATAACTGATTGTAGCTTCATCTGCATTTCTTTGGTCTAATTAAGTTGGATTCCCGCTACTATGAAATTCCCATTTGTCTATTTTTTTTTTCTGTACAGTCTTTTCCTGATGAATTCTTAGTTCTTTACTTGCATTCTAGATACAAGTCTTTTGGTTCTGTGTGTGTGCCTGTTTGTGATCCTAGGATGGAGTCCAGATCCTCAGGCACGGTAGGCAAGCATTCTACCTCTGAGCTGCATACCCAGCCCTAGATACACATCCTTTATTGATCACACGTGCTGATTTTTCTCTTAGTTTCTCCCTCATTTTCATTATAGTGTCATTTGATGAATATAAGTTTTCATTATAATGAACATGATTGCATCCATTTTTTTCAGTTTGTGGTTTTTGTTATTGCATTTAAATAATTCCTATTTCAAGGTCATATTCTTCTATATTCATTTCTATAAATAATAAAGCTTATATTTATCAGAGTGCATATGGTATTTATTTTTGCATATGGTGTCCAACTTGATCCTTAACACAGAGGGAGGCTTCATGTGGAGATGTAGGTAGAAACTGAAGTGATGCAGCTATAAGCTGAGAACACCCAGGCTGCTAGAAAGCACTAGAAGCTAGGAAGAGATGAGGACTGAAAGATTCTTTCCTAGAGCTTTCAGAGGGTGTGTGATTTCGGACTGGTAGCTTCCTAGACTGTAAGAGAATAAACTTCAGATATTTTAAGCCATCCAGCTTGTGGTATCTGGAATGGCAGCCTTAAGAGACTAATAAAATCTGTATGGAGTATTTCTATCATTTATTGCAAAGTCCATTACTTCCCTCCCCCTGCTAGTTTGTAGTGTCAACTGTCACCTCTCTCCACAGATGAGCACGGCCAGTTCTACCGCAGAGTAAGATTCCACACATGCACTGGTCTGAGTTCAGGCTTCCCACCTGATCCACTGACCCATCTATACTACACTGCTTTCATCACTACAGTTTTATGGTAAGGTATCTAGTAGTACATTAATTACTCCCACTTGATATCCCTGTTCTCTCTTCCATGTAAATTTTAAATCATCAAGTTGCAGAAAAGTTACTGGGATTTTTTTAAAAATTGGAATTGCTTTGAATGTGTAACAATTTGAGGAGAAGTAACTAACATTTTTAAATTACTGAACCTTCTTTATATATGAACGTGAAAGGGCTCTATGCCTGTTTAGGTCTAATTTTAATTTTTATTAATATAGTTGTACATTTTTTCCATGGAGGACTTGTTAGACTTAATCTCAAATTTCTTGTATTTTCTCTTGCTTCAGTAATGGATACTTCTAACAAGTACATTCTTAAACAGGGAATCATGTAACTAAACAAGGTAAAACTCTACTGATCTTGGGCAACTGTTATTAACTATATACTCATGCCTAGTAACTTCCTGCATGGGTAACTCATTCAGCAGTCAAACATTCTAATAATTACACAAGTGTCTAGTATTTCAGTGCTCATTATGTGTTTAGTACTGATCTAAACGTATTAAACCTCAAACCTGAGGTAAATTCTGTTGATCTCATGCTACAGTTCAGAAAACTAAATAGTAAAGGACTAAGACCCCAAGGAAGTAACTCTAGAAGTAGAACCCAGGGTTTGGCTCCATCACATAATTTCTTCAACTGTTCTCTGGATTGTTCCTTTGCTGTGACAGGTGAGAAACAACCCACCAACCTCAAACCCAAAAAAACAGTTGGGTAGAGTTGTGTGTGTAGTCCTACCTACTTGAAAGGCCACCTACTTGAGCTCAAAAGCTCTAGACCAGCCTGCGTAACACTGCAGGGCATTATTTCCAAAAAAGAAAACAAAAACAAAACGCCAAGAATTTTAGACTCTCGAATTCATTGAGTGCATTCTCTAAATCAAAATAGCACTGATATTGCATTTATGGCTTTCAAAGTACTCTTCTGATGAATTTAGTAAACAGTCTAAAGATAAACATCTAACACTTTCAAAAATTACATTTTTAAAATAGTGAGATAATATAGGAAATGAAGAATGTTACAATACCAGTACTCCTGGGTTAGCTTCACCCAGTGGTAGTGCATGTATCTAGCATGTGCAAAACTTAGTGTTTCTTAGTGCCACCAACAAACAAAACACCCCCCACCCCAAACCACCAGTATTTGTTACAATAATTTTCAGATAATTATTCAATTATTTTTTAAAGCGTATTCAATGCTTAACTGCCAACTTTCAAATTAATGAGTCATTTTCAAAACACAGCAATGAACTCCACATGCACTGCAAAGCTTCTAGGTTGATGACTATTACTATTTTTGTACACAAATCAGTATTTTGACTATTGATTTTGACTGTGATTTTAAGTGATTACATTAATATGATGTATCTAAATTCTTTGTAAACACCTAAGCCATAGAATCAACATTTCCTGAGTACCAGTAATTTTCTGATCTTCAGACAACAAGGAATCCTTTTCTGTACTAGTGCACAAAATACTAGTCTCACCTTATATTAAGTCTGTGAACACCATCTATTATTTTATTACATTTGCTTATTGCAATGTACAAATATTAAAACTCAACTAAGCACATGAACAAATCAATAAACAAAACAAAAGAGAACCTGACAATTTCAGTAAGCAAACTAATGGAAAAAAATGGTCCAGCATACTCTAGACTGGCCAGAAACAGCTGATTAGCTTATTAGACTGCATCTGTGGAAAACATCTGAAATTAACATCACTGTCAAAATTAATGTATGCTGAGCTGCGTACTCCAAGTTACAGGGCTGTATACTGCTTTGAAGATGGAAAAGTTGGATAGTGGTGTTTAGTAAGCTAAAAAGACATCATACTTTCAATATACTAGCTGATGAGAGTCCTAAATACCATTAATCTCAATGGATAAATGAAAATGAAGGTTAGAAACCAACTACATTTTTACTGTGCCACTTCTCAATTGCTAGTCTCTCTACAAAAAGCAAGTAATTGCCAACTTATTAAAAATAGAAAAACCAGCCGCTGCCACCACCGAGAGAGAACAATAGCAGGTGGTACAAGGGTAGCTGAGCTTCTTGATAGCCGCAGGCAACTCTGTAGTTACTCGAGTCAATTATTCTCACAAAAGAGCATCAGTGAGGGCAGGCAGCCCCCTGGCTGGGTTACACATGTTATCATTTAGAGATACCTCATGCTTACAAATACTAGCGCAAACATTAAAACTCAAGTTCTACAAACTGCTTTGTGACACGTAAGCAGTACTCTGCTTAGTCATTTGCTGACATTTCCTGAAAATAGACAAAGGAAATAAGAAGGCAGGTTGACAACCCCCAGAAAAAATGATCCCTGGGAACTAACATGGAAGTAGGTAGATTGGGACTGGCCAATTGGGGCCACAACATCTCACAGGGGGAAAGAACTGGATCCAGGTCATCATAATGGCCCTAAATAAATGTTAGCTTCTTATTTTCACAAGACTGACCAAAACTTCACTACATACATTAAAAAATTCCTGCCCTCCCAACTCCTTGTCTTAAATAAAACAACAAAAAATCCACAATCTAAACACAGTGCAATGGCTTATGAAATACAAAAGACAAAATATTTAAGTATTTTAAAAAGTTAAAGAGGTGTGGCAACAAATAAGCAGTTACAATACAGGCTTAAAACATGTTATAAAATGTTTCTACTAAGCATGGTGGTCCATGACTATAATCCCAGTACTTGGGAGGCTGAGGCAGGAGAACTGCCTTGAATTGGGGGCCAGCCTGGGCCACATAGAGAGTTCAAGGCCAGCCTGAACTACGTAACAAGATCCTGTCTCAAAAAACTTTAAAAAAAAATCTATTTCTTTCTCTTTTATTTCTTTCTATTTCCTTTGGGTTTTCTTTCACTTATTAAGAGACAAATGCAAGTGAGAAGTAAAGGGTTACAAGAGGTGATGGAGTAATGTTATTCAGATAGAAAGATGGTAAGAAGGAAAATGGAAGAAGGAAAAAATAGTGAGATAACACAGATTAAATAATGGGCAATAAAAGACACTCACCCTATGACTGACTCACAGCTCTCCAGGATTCTACACCACTGACGCTTAGAAAGATGAGGCTACAGCAGTAGTGGTGAACCTGTGGCCGGCACGCTGCAGTGGCACACAGAGCCCTCTCTATCAGCATACGAGCCAAACTGCTCCAGCAGCCAAACAGCAGATAGTCAGGTTTCACTGCAGTGCTGGCACTTTGCAATAAGTAAGTGGGTTTTGGTTGCAGATTAGACACTCAGCTTGCCATTACTGAGCTACAGTTTTCAGAGTTTTTAAGAATGAAACAAAACAAAAATGGGTAAAAGAAAGCCTCCCGTGAAGCTATTCTGATGATTGAACCTAAGGCTATATAATGAAAGAGGATGCTGAGTTTCAAAGTTTCACCTTAAATGTAAACTTCTTATAACTGAGGGCTGGTAGTGTAGCTCAGTGGTAGAGCACTTGCCTAGCACCCACAAAGTTCTGGATTCAATGCCCAGCACCATGAAAAACAACAAAACAAAAAAACCAAAGAACTTCTTGTAAATGTCAAGTTACCATGAATGGTATTTATTAAAGTAACCAAACGTGTCTTCCCAATACAATGTATTTTACCACCCAACTGTACATTTTTGTATTTCTAAGACATACCTGGAAGAGATTAAAGAAGAAACAAAGAGTATTCTCATGAAGCTGACTTCTATTATGGAAGCACAAATGGTAGAACGTGGATTGATGGAAGAAGGAGAGCCATGCAGCCAGGAGCAACCCCAATGGGACTCCATTAAGGGGGGCGGTCTAGACTCTGGGCAGGGGAGAAAGCTGGCAAGCTGTATGACATGTGAAGTCTTTGTGATGTATTACAGTATCCTGGCACCTCCCTGGAGAACACCAATAGCTTAGGATAAAAAAAAAATTTTTTTTTTTTTTAATGATTGCTAAAACACAGTATGTGGTTACCAGTGATTAGTTCTCTCTACCACACTCAACAAAACAGGCTGATTGTCAGTGGCTGGCACTTTTTAAACCTGCTTGTAAACTAATAACACCCTATGAAGGTGAAGGCAATAGGCTTTGCTGGGAGTGTCAGTGCACCCCTGTAGTCCCAGCACTGGAAAGGTGGAGGCAGGAGGATCATGATGAGTTCAAGGTCAGCCTGGACTAACATAACAAGACCAAACAAGCAAAAAGGCAATGGGCTTGAAGTTCTTTTCAATGAAAGCAAATGTGTGGGAGAGGTGGATGGAAGGAAGGCTGACATGCTGTGGCTTCTGAGACGCAAAGCAATAGACTCCCAAGCGCAGTTCCTTCCCTCTCCATTCCAGCCACTCCTGTCCCTACTCCAGTAGGCATTTTCCTACTGGGAAGTGGTGAAGCTCCTTCACCATGTCTTCGAGGACTAGTGATTCACAAAGGCTAGCAACATGGATGAAACATTCTGGTCTTCCTAAACCATGAGGGTTATTATACAACTGTGTGGGCTACTTATCTCCAAACTGAGAAGCAAGTCATTTGCTAACTTGAGGCACTAACCTAAATCAGATTCATCTTAAAGAAATTGGTTATCTCTGTATCACTTTTGGACAGATAGACGCTGTTTTGCTTCACAGGTTTCAAGCACATTTCCTGTCCTTACACGAGTTTACTATACAATCACAGTAGCAATGACTTATTTACATTCCTCCACAGAGTACAGGAAAATCACAATTTATTTGCAATTATAATTTCTTATAAATAAGTTATTTGATTCTTTCAAATGTGAAAGGTAACAAGAGGCAACATTCTTGTTAAAATAGAAAGTTGGTCATTTGCAAAATAGGTCTGCCAGAGGCAAAAAAAAAAAAAAAAGGTAATTTAGGTTTTAACAACTTAATCTAGTTTTTAAAGGAGAGTTGGAAGCAGGACATATAGGGAAATAAACATCGAGTTAAATAATTTTAACTAAACAAGCAGGAAATTAATTACCCACTCCTTTTTCTGACATTCCAAATCCAGACAAAGTTCTCAAAACCTAACACAGTATTCTCTTGGCTTATCCTATTAGAGACACAGTATTTCCCATTTCCTATGATCAGTATCACATGATCCTTCAAACTTAAGGAAATTCACCTAACTAGCCCACAATTTAACTATTTGCAAAATGGGCAAATTCTCATATAACAACAACAGTGTTTAAAAAAAAATAAAGTACAATGTTGGAAAAATACTGGAATTAAGCCAGTATTTCATATTCCATATTGTTCATGTTCTGGCATTTCAAATATTCCAAATTCTCCAGCTAGTTTTTCATATTACTCTATGAGACCACAAAGCCACTAAAAGCAAAATTTCATGATAGAAAGGAGACAAAACAGTTAAAAGTTGCTGAAGCTAAATATGCAATACACACACAAGGCAATTTTTAGGTTCTTATACAAGCCATAATCTGGCCGGGGATTTAGCTCAGTGGTGTAAGCACCTGCCTTACAAGCCCAAGGTCGTGAGTTTGATCCCCGGTACCAAAAAAAACCCCACAAAAATCATACCCTGAACAATCATCAGCAAGAGCACCATTTCTGAGCGTCTGCTATCTCTGTGCCACACACTGGCATAAGTATGCTAACGTCTCCTTACCTCCTTGTGTAATTCTCACCAGGGTGCTATTAGAGGGGAAAGTAGTATCACCTATCTGCAGACATGGGAATGGGGGGAGAGGCAGTGAAGCTAAGTGGATTTCAGTGTTGGCAGCACTGAGTTATAAATTCAGAGCCCAACTTCCCACAAGCATATTCCTACCTGTCATGAAGGAGCAGAAAGAAGTGGCAGCACCTCTAACTAATATAAGGCTGACTGAGTACCTTGGGGGAGGGGGTGTTCCTTCTGATCATAACTGTTGTATCCACAGGAACACAACATGCCCAGCACATCACAAATAATATGATCTACAGTGTATATTATATATTCATTCATACATAATCAAAATGTCCTCTCTCCCCTCTCTTTTCGTGGTACTGAGGATGGACCCCGTGCTTCATACATGCTAGGCAAGCACTCTACAAAGCCATACCTCCAGCCCAAAAGAGTTTCAAAGGGATGGGGATTTAGCTCAGTAACATAAGCATTTGCTTGGCAAGTGCAAGGTCATGAGTTCCATCCCCATACCAAAAAAAAAAAAAAAAAAAAAAAGTTTCAAATAAAAAATGGAGGTCTTTAATTTTATGTACTTTTCATGGTTTACGTTTTAGTGGAAGACTATTAATTTTCAGAATCCTTTTAAATCTTGAAACAATCGCAAACTTGCAAAAAATAGTACGAAGAATATTCTCTCCTAGAACCATTGAGGGTAAATTTAGAATCTTATGCCTCCTCAACCCAAATATATGTGTTTAACTAAAAACAAAACCATGTCCTATGTAACTACAATACAACCATCAAAGTCAGAAAACATGAATACCTTTCTGTCATTCCTCAAGCCCTACTCAAGTTTTGCTATTTGTCCCAGAAATGGTCTTTAGAGCAAAAAGACCCAGCCCACGTGTTGCATTTTGTTGGCATGTCTCTTTACTCTCCTTCAGTTTAAAACAGTTTCTTAGTCTTGCTTTGACATTCATGGAATTTCTGAAGATCACAGACTAGTTATTTTACAGACCCCCAAACTATCTCTCTCTGCTGGCTCATCATAATCACACTCATGTCACGCACCTTGGCAGGAATATCACAGATACAGTGACAGGTGACAAGACTCCAATTTGTCCCATCGCCAGTGATATTCACTGGTGTACTTGGTTAAAATGGCACCTGCCAGATTTCTCCACAACAGTTACTTTTCCCATAGGTAATCAATAGGCACTCTGTGGAGAGCTACTCCACAATTCATCTATTCTTCAAACTCGATTTATTAATGAGTCCATATGTAGATTTTCTTGCAAAGTAGGTGAAGTTATATGAGAACACTTAGCTTTCTTTTATTCAAGACTATCATTTCTTAAATTTTAATGAACAAATTACCCCAGATTTGGCCAGCAAGAGCCCCAAGTTGGCATCTGTGTCCCCTGGGCATGTTTTCATCTCTCTTTGAAGATTTCTTTGATTTCTAATAAAGACAGCTGTTCTAGATTCACATTAACCATATCTGGCCCAGTCCTATAATTAGCCACTTCTTCACCAAGCTGGGGTTCCTTTCAGTGGAAAATGGTCTACATGGAAGCTGAGATCCAGACACCTAATGTGCTCACTGCTTCTTGAGTACTGCAGCTCCCAGGCAGTCCTCTCAGTTTCTAGTGTGGACAAAGCTAGGGTACTTATTAGATATGTATGCATACGCAGACATAAACACATATGACATGCATGCATTTTATGTTGATGTTATTTCTGTATTTACTGACATGTATTAAAACTCCATATACCCACACCAATACTTCTCCATAGCAATCTAACACTGTAAGGTTCATGCTCGTAGTCTTCTCTCCAATAGTATTTTACGAAAAAAACAAAAATTTCATAATAAAATAAGAGGCTAGCAGTAGTTAATACATGGTGAATCATTCTTTTCAAAGTAGTTACTCAGAGGACATCCACAAAAAAAGATTCTCTTTTACAAAGAAACAAACGTATTTTCTCTTAGCACAAATCTTTCTTCCAATAGTATTTCTGACACCCTGCTGCACCAGTGAGAGCTGCTAGCTCCCATGATCCTGAACACGTGTTCTTATATGTAACCAATCTCTTGTCACTGCTGCCATCACAACCACACATGGACGTCTCCACCTCCCCTGGGTTTTGACACACTAGCCCTCACTTCATGGGATCATCTCTGCCAGTGACCTTGATGGCCCGCCCTCCTACGTCTCGCTCTGTCTACTCACTGGCCTACTGGACTGAATTGTTAAGAATGATCACAGGATGAACAGAATTTTACTTTTTGAATTTTTAAAATACACAGTATAAAAATTTTTAAACAAATAGCCACTGAAGTTGAGCTTCTGATAATTCAGAAAGCCAAGCTAAAGTTCACCTTTGCATCATCTATGAAGAACAGGTTTGCTAAGTAAATTAATAGTGCAAACAAGCTTGTAACTCAGCTGTTTAACCTACTTAAGAAAACTAATTGTTTTCAAGTACTTTAAAATCACTGGGCATGTACTTACCTTTAATTATTATCTAATTACAAATGATTTCTATTTTTTTCACTATAGCTTTGATAAGCTCTATTTGATTATACATTAACAATTACAACTTAATACCGATACAGTTAAGATTTTTTAAATGGCTATTTATCAACTTGGCTTTCAGTTAATCACCTGAAATAGTCTTTAATGCATCAGTGATTTCTCTTTTATCTGACGAGCTTTTCAAACATTTTTTTACAGTGGCCATCCAGTAGTTTCCAAAGACTTTCTGCTGTGCACGTTGTCCGCACAAGCCTCACTAATTATTAGAAATGTGGTGCAGAGGGTACCCATGGTGCCCATCATTTACACCCTTATTTTGACAGAACAAAGACCAACTTATTCTACATTGCATCTACGAAGGCTTGGAAAGACATACATTTTGTAGTTATAGCAAGCACCCAGCTCTCCCACTTAAACTGGCTACCTAGGCTCGCTGATGTTCCTTTCTTTTTTTCAAAAGAGAAAACCATTCTCCCATCAGAGACTAAATGAGGTATTACATGAGGTAATGGGAAGTACCTGTTATGTAATAGGCATCTAATGAATCTCTCTCATGTCCTTTCTCCCTCAGAGCCTTGTGGGAAAAACTCAGTATGCTCCAGAGCAATGTTTTAAAATTGGCCCCACACAACTCAAGAGAACTGAAGAACTTGGGTAATAACTACCAGCCTGAGCTGTGTCTACCCCATCACTGCCTGTGACCAAAACAAGGGGAAATACAGAAAACACCAACAGCTCGCAAACAGCTCGCCACACCTGAACAATTCACCAATATTGGGGAAGGGAACTTAGGGCATGCAAGAAACAGCCTACATTTTCTACTCTGACTTTCACTGAAAGATGCCAACTAATCTAAGAGATGAATCCCAGCCTGCACTATCTCAAGTGGTGAGCCACTTTGTTTTTCACCTATCCACCCAGTTCTATCAAGTATCAGTGACTAATAGGATTCATCCTCTCACAAAAGGTCACAAAAAGAACTCACTGGCAGTGGGTGTAACTCAGTGGTAGACTGTGTTTACCAAGCACAAGGTCCTGAGTTCAATCACCAGCAAACAAACAACAAAAAAAGTAAACAATTTTTAAAAATAGAAGATGACCCACTGATCATTCTAGTAATGAGTTTAAAAAAAAAAGACATAAAAGCTAGTCTCCAGTAGTGAATGAAACAGAAAAGAGAAGATCCACACAAGACATTTCAAACATGTGGCCTCAACAGAAAACACTAAGGTATGAATCTTAAAGGAAAATAACTTGCTAGCAAATAATGCCCGATGATCTATTTGCTCTGTATTTTCAATATTTGATTTTTTAAGCTGTCTTGGCAAATAACATTATGTGGTTTCTCTGTGTTCTTTTAAACCATAAAAAACTGTTTACCTTGAAGACATGGAATATATAGAGGTATTCCTTCCAATATACAGTGAAAGCCAAGTCATCACTAAAAGAATGCAAACTGCTGAGGTACCATGAATATACATCGTGGTCTTCAAAATAACTCTTCATTCAGCTGGATGAAGTTGTCTACATTTCTGTGCTTCCCAACAACCTCCAACCTAAGTTTAAAGAGGGTGCTTCAAGGTTTTACAGAGGGCCTAGACCCTGAGTGACATGTCACAGGCTTAAGCTATAGATGAGAGCACAGGTCCAGGGGACTAAATTCCTCATCTATCAGAAGTCCAACTAATTATCCAGGAAAGTCCATTCTAGCTAAAAACCAAGTGAACTCTGCCCCGAAAAAGTACTCATTCCTGTCTGTCAAGACAGGAGTCACACCCCCCAAACTACTGCTGACACTACCAGCGTTTTTGTGACAGGTTGTGCAAAGTCCCTCCTGTTAAGCACACGTATCAGGCAAGCTTCTGTAGCCTCCCCATCTCTCAGAGTGGTGGATGAGCCAGTGAACAAAGAGGATGCCATAATTCAAAGAACCTATATTGCATTTAAAGTCTTCCCTAATCCTAAAATGTTAGGTGTTCTTTGTTTCTTACTGAAGGGCATTTTAACATGAGCAAAGCAGGCAGGAAACACTAACTGTGCTTCATATATAGTACAGTCAATCCTAGCCCCCAAGGTATCTGTGGGAGACTGGTCCTAGAGCTCCTGGAAGATACTGAACTCCACATCTTTCCATACATTTTAAATCAACTCTAAATCAATTCCTAACACAATATAAATACTATGTAAATTACTGCTGTATTGTTTAGGTAATAATGATAAGAAAGAAGTTCTGTACATTCATACAGAAAATTTATTTTCTGAGTATTTTTAATCCATAGTTTGAGGATGCAAAACCCTTGGATACAGCAGACTATTATACACTGTTGCCTAAAATCTGAAAACTTATTTTAATAAGGGAGAGAGGACCAGCCCATAGCCACATTCCACACAACCCCACGTATTTCTTCTAAAAGGAAGGCTGGCAACTTCAGGAGCCATTGCAAAGCTATTTAGCCTGGGAGAGCTTTTTTTTTTTCTTTCCCCTAAAGCAATAGCAGTGTTCAAATAGCCGAACTCAACAGCCGTGGTTTCTGGGTCACTTCCTACCTAACCTCTCAGCAGTTAGCTTACAAGGTCTTCGGGAGATTACATGATTTAGCATGGGAAAAGCACCTGGAACAGCGTGGTGAGTAGCACACTGGAAAGTTAGCTTTCCCTCCTAAATATACAAGGTCCCACCTCCTGCAACCCAGATCTCCTTTCCTATTCTTCTAAACCACATGCCTACCCCTGGTTTTTAGTTTATTCCCTTTGCAGCCTAGACTGGTGAACATTCAGCACTGTTCTCCAAAGACTTTCTTTCCAGGTCAATCCTCACTCAGCCTGGAAAACTGCCTCTAACGAACTCAACTGATCGTGGTTTTTCACCTAGACTTGTGAAGAGAAAGTCTGCACAGGCAGATCGCAGTTACCACCAAGCCTCACTCAGCAAAGCTGGCAGAGGCAACTCTCTAGTTTTCTTTTCCGTGGGGGTGGGGTGAGATGGGGGTTGCTGTTGTAAATGGTTTGTCTTTCTCCAGGCTGCCATTTCCACTTGGGCTTCACCTCTTATTTTACAGAGACAATGAATGCTTCCTAGAGGAACTCTCTCCAATATTCTTCTAATTCCAATCTTACTTTTTCTCTCCGGGGCTGTATCAGTCAGTGTTTAGTACTAGAGAAACAGATACAATACAAGATATACAAGAATCTACAAGACTGGCTTATAATGGCCACCAATTGTCACCTGAGGAACAGTGCAGAGGGTCTGCACAGTGGAGACCACAGGATCCAGTCGAAGGTCTGGAGCTCCAGGTAGTGTCCCATGTGAACCTGCGTTAGGAGGCTGATGGGTCTGCACCAGAAGCTTTAGGGTCTGCACTGGAAGCCAGGAGATGATGTCCAAATTGAAGGCAAAGGCTGGAGCTCCTCCAAGGAGACAGAAGCCAATCCATCCTTTTTCATTTCCCCATTATATCATCTAGGTGACAATCAGCCCTAGGGTGGGTCTTCCAAACCTAGGGTGTAGAATTGCTGAGCCAATTTAGTTGAGCTTCACTTATTCAAACTGACATAATCAATCAACTATACAGCAAACTATCAATCAACTATACAGCAAATCTCTTCTCCTGTCTGGTCTCTATAACCCTGTCTCCCATGTGCAACTCATCTACCAAATGCCTGCAAGGTGCAGACTTAGTTCACAGGATGACTAAGACTGAAAGCCCATCTTTGTATCTCCAAAACCTCTCTACTTGCTCTTTACCCTAGTTTTCCTATTTGTACTTCAGAATGTAAGCCCACCGAGGGCAGGGATTTTTATTGTTTCTTACTGCTTTATCTCCAGGGAGTATAACAGCTGCAGGAACACATGTGGCACTCAATAAATATTGGACGAATTATTTTACCTCATTCTTGATGCAGGCATTCAGTAAACACTAAGCACCCACTGTGTATGTTGGAGGCTATGTAGATGCTGGGATTACAGACAAGTTCCTGTATCACAGCTGTTTAATGTATTGGCAGGAAGAGACCACAAAACCCATGGCAGCAAGCAGAATGAATAACATGCTGGGCCTTCTGGACTTCAGTGAAGCTCCATGGACCCCTATGTTCCTCAAAACCACACCAAAGGCCTAAGGTAGTGGCATTCCAGGCTTATCTGGGCTGAGCTCCTGGGGCACTGCCCCAGATGCTACCGCCTTCTACTTCCCTAAACCCTTTCCTGTCTGGTTTCAATAGCACCACCCTTCTTCCTGTACCCATCCATCTCTGTATGAAAATCAACAGCTCCCAAACCCTCCTGAGCCAGCCCTTCTGCTTGTGCACTAGCCTATGTTAGCTGGCAAATCTAAAACATGCCCAAGGCAAATTGTGCCTCCTTCCAACTTCTTCCCCATGCTCACTGTGACCTCCTGCTCCATCCATACTCACCCTCCCCAGTCCACAGTGCGGTTCCTTTGCCCAGCCTGGGGTACCCACACCCCTACCCTTGGTTCTGGCATCCCAAGGGCTTCACTTCAGAAGTGTCTCTAAAACCTAGTCTTCCCAGCACTGCCCTCGTATATGTTCACAGTCATTCCTCTTGCTTTGACAGCCTCCCCTAATTGGTCTCCTTTATTTGAATCACCATGTGGATTTCAGTTAAGGCAAGCTGGTTTTTAAAACTGTTTTCTACAAAATCCAAATTTCTGAGAATAGAAAATCCACCAAAATACAACTCCAAACTTCCCTTCCACTTTCCTCCAGACAGCCCACACTTGGGTCCCACAACAGCCCACACTTGGGTCCCACAAGCTCGTTGCCTCCCAGGCTCTCCCACTCACTTCCTAACTCCTTGCCTTTGTTAATGCTATTTCCTCTTCCTGAGATGTTAGCAACAATAATGCAAACAGTAGCACACTGACCCTGTGGTGTGCTAACAACTTAAGGACTGACTCCCTGAGGTAGGTAGTATTCTCATTTTATCAATGAGAAGGCTGAGGCACACATAGTATGTAAACTGCCCAATCCTGGGAGGACCCAAGGACACTGTTGTCCTAACTTCAGAACCTCAGCTCTCAGCCACTATTCCAGCCCCTGGCTTACTCACTAACCCCCCTGACCAAGGACCTCCTTTGCCCCTTAAAGCTCAGCTCAAATGCTTCTTTTTTTGGGCTGTTGGGGAAGGCTCCCTACCCCTGTAGGCATCTCTCTCCTGGCTGCAGGATCCCTCAGTATCATTTTGTCACAGGCAACCTCATTAAGAGGTTATCTGTTCATGTTACTAGTTAAGCTCCAAAGGTGGGTCTTACACTGAATTCCCAACACTACTCAAGGCCAGATCCATTATATACTGTCAACAAACACTTAAGCAATAAAGACATTCTCCCAATTACACAGGACCTAGATTATTCCAAACTCAAGCTCAAGTCTACACAGCAGCCTACACAGTGAACTCTAACCTCTCGCCTTCTCTCTCTCTACCCCAGGACTGATGGAGAACAGTCCAAGCCCTCGCTAGGGTGGCAACCCCCAGCCAGCCGATAGCATTATCACAGCAGGGCAGGCCAGTGCTGGCTCAGTGTGCTGGATTACAGGAGTGAAGTACATAGAAAGCACCTTTCGCCTTTGCACCTACCTGGGAGAAAGGGACAGAGGGAACATTTGATGTCTGGCTGCCAGATTTAAGGCCCATGCCATTAAAATACAACAGTGAAACATGAACATAAAAATTAAAATGTAAGTAATGATAGAAAAATCTTTCATGGCCATTGTTCTTAAGTCAAAAAGACCCAACACGCTGGCTACAACAGAAATAATATTATGTAAGTTATGCATATAAGTAATATTACTTAGTTTTGTGACCTCCTTGATATTTTTACATAATCATACCCATCTTTCTCACTGAATCATAAACTCTGTTATTCTATTATTCTAGATTTTACAAATGCTCAGTACCCAATACAGCTGGCTTTTGTTGGTTATCTACTCACAGTGTAATAGTCAGTGAGAACAAAGTAATTTTTTTAGAAGTTACGACTGAGTAAAACCATCATTACTGTAGTGAGTAAACAATGGAAGAAGGTAGTCCCAGAACCTGAAGTAAGGTTTATTCCTATGGGTGAGGCTAATAAAACCAGTAAGCACAAAGTTAACTGTAATACAAGCTGACATATCCTATAATTAGGATCTAGTTCCCAAATGCTGAACTTTACTATCTGCGCTGGTTGATGGGGGGAAAAATGAAAACAATGTAATATTTTTATAAAGTAATACTCTGTAAGTTATTTTATTCTGAGATGATCCCTTTTTTGTTAAGTAGATTTTAAAGTCTTTATTTGGCAAATTTAAAATTGTTAACTCATGTTGGATTACAATACTGTTTTTCCAATGTTTTAGTATGCTAGCACTTAAGTCCAGGAACCACCATATTAGTGTGAGGAGATTTGGGAAACACCCAAATCCAGCTTACTTTTCTAAGATGAAGTTTCAGAAAGGAATAATTGGAATGAAAAGCTAATTATACATTTCCCCAACTTGAGTTTAAAAAGCAAAAGTAAAAACATGGGTACGGTAAGATTTTGTAATCACATAGGATATTTCAACACACATTATCATCTTAAATATTCTAAATATACTCATAAGCAAAGGCCAGTTTAATTCAGCTTAATCAGGCAAGGAATTTAGGGGAGAGGGAGGAACAAGTCTATTAGCACTTCAACAAACAATAAGAAATGTTGAGCTAATCAAAAGTACTTAATGTGTCCTAAGATAGAACATTACACTGTGAGAGATGTGCCTTCATGAAGCCCTGGAAAGGGGAGGGAAGAGTACCCTCTCCCCAAAAGATAAGGACCACAACACTTTTCTGTGTGGTTTTTTCCAAAAGGATACATATTCTGGTAGTTAAAAGGCATTTTCTGCTTAAATCTCTCTAAAACAAGAAGGGAAAGTGTCCAGAGGAGTTTGGTTCTGTTTCCCTTAGGATACCAAACTCCATGGATGCCTAAAAGTAACTCACATAAAATGATGCAGTATTTACACATAACCTCTGCACTTTCTCCTACATTCTGTAAACCATCTCTACTTTACATGCTTTCCAGCCACTGGTGGAGACACGGCTCAGTGCTGTTAACACTTATCCAGCATACAAGAGACCCCTAGGTTCAATGATCAGTACTGCCAAAAAAAAAAAAAAAAATTACATGTTTGGCACAGACACAAATTTTTTTTTTCTAAAATTTCCAATCCATGGTTCATGTGGAACCCATGGATCTGGAAGGTCAACTCTATTTCCTTTTTTTTTTTTTTTTGGTACCAGGGATCAAACTCAAGACCTTGTGCTTGCCAGGCAGGTGCTTATACCACTGAGCTAATTCCCCGGCCTGTATTTCCATTTCTTAGCACAAACACACATACACAGATTGGTAAGAATATTTATACTGCGTATAAATGTTCATTTCTCAGTATAGCTACCCAACTCTTTTTGATCAGAATGTCTGTCCTGGAGAGGGAAGACACTATCATCATCGAAAAACAGCTCTCTCTCACATGTTGAAGTAACAAATTAACATCTCTTTTTAAGTTGTTTATTATTCTGGCTGATGTGATAACTGAAACTCAAATTTATTTGATTCTCTAGAACAGCAAAAATGGGGATCATATAGTGGAATATGGTAACCCACACGAACCACCCTCCAAGCTTGTTCAAACCACATTGAGGCAACACTTAGAAGATCACTGAACATGTTTCCACCTGGTACATGCATAACTGTCCCATTGGGCAGCTTGCACCCCCGTGGTAGAAGTAGTACAATACTGCATGGGACAGTCATGCCTGTAACACCGGTGGTTTAAGCTGCTTGGCAGTGAGACATACAAGTTATGGCCCCATTGTAAATGTATTAAATCAATTTAGTGAATCAGGATTAGCTTTTCGGGGCTATTGATATTTTATAAAACAGACTTAAATAGAATATACTAAATGCATTACACACAGTATCAGAGACCGAACACTTTTGCTTCAGTATATACATCTGAGTCCAAGGTCTCAATGCAAATTATGTCTCTCACTGTGGATCCAATCAAAAAGTTTCAAAGTCACTATTCTAAGTTACCTGATTATCTCACTTCAACTGACAAACAAGAACTTCTTGATAAAAAGAACAGCAAGTGTTTCTACAAGTAAAAGAATAAAAGAAACAACAGCATTCAGTTGCAACTACTGGTTATAAACCTTGCTGCTCTGGACTCCTGGGAGAGATCCAGCAATCATCTGCTAGGTCTCTTGCCTTATTAAGGCATTAAAGGGGACTATTTAAACCCATCACTACACAGCCTGGAATTTACAAAGGCGTAAATGAATAACCAAAATACATTTGTAAAGGAAAACAAAAATAAAAGGGATTACTTTCTATATTGATTTAAAAAAAAGAAAAAAACCCAATACCTGGTGGCATGTGTTTGTAGTCCCAGCACTCAGGAAGATCACAAGTTAGATAGAAGCCAGTCTGTGCAATTTAAGTGAGACTCTGTCTAAAAATACAATAAAGACTATAACTTCGGGCTCTTTGAGTTCAACCCTTAGTATCACCACAATAAAAACAAAAAACCACTTATGCTCATGAGTTTGTGGCCAGCCTGAACAATGGAGAGCCTCTTTAAACTGAGATGGAACTTAAAAGGCACAACTGGGAATTATAAGTGATACCCCAAACTCTGTTTTTGTTTTTGTTTGTTTGTTTTTTGTCTTTCTGAGACAGGCTTTCATTATGCAGTTCAGGCTGGCCTTCAGCTTACTTTGCAGTCCAGGCTGGTCTCAAACTCACAATTGTCCTGCCTCAGGCTCCTGAGTGCTGGGATTATAGGAGTGCGCCACCATGCCCAATTATACCCCAAACTCTTAAAGGGCATTTCATAGAAAAATAAGCTCTTGTCTATCAGCTGAAATGAAAACTATGCACTAACCAAAAGACAAAGCTTACTTTCCAGGTATGAATAAGGTCTGCTTCTAAGCAGAATTCAAGATCATTTGTCTTCTAAATTACTACTGAGGTTTATGTAATTAATGACTACAAAGTAATCTAAATCAATAATATGATTAATTTAAACTCTTTGAACTGGCTTTTTATAAATAAGAATCACTCATACTCAATACGTATTAGTTCTACTGGCTCAGGTGGGCAAAGAATAAAAAAATGGGCTGCATATCACCAAAGAGCAGAGAAATACAAACCCAAACTGGTGAGTCCTGCAGCACCCATTCCTTCTCAGACATCAGCCCAGTGTAGTGGGCTGGGGCGAAAACTGAAAGCTTCTTAAGGACCTGTGATCCTTGTTTCCTCACCCAACTGAAGCGCTCATCTCAATGAGCAGTGTACCAATCTGCTGACGGCAGCTAAAACAGTATTTTAAAAATCCTTGTTTTAAATTTTGAAATGTGTATGTTTGGAAAAAGTTTGTATTGTCACGTACAAAACTAAAGATTTGACTCTTCCAACCTTAAACTTCTACTTGCATAAGGCAACACATGTTCAAAATGGCACTAATCCTAAGAAATGCTCTGAATAGTATGAAACCATTTTGGATATTTTCAAAGTATGTGTGAGCTATATAAGTAGACTATTTTACTTTGTATAACCCTGAGTTGTCCATTATGTTGTTTACAAGGTCAGCCACATGAGGCTGAATTTTAAATTGTATTTTAGTTGAATTTTAAGTATGAGGTGTCTGCCCTACTGGAGAACCTTTATATGGCTGAAAAATATTAGGTGTGCGAATTTACTTTTTCATAAAAAAGCGGTAAATTTTATGAAACCTAAATACAGATAAGTATTTGCAGTGAAAATTTATGTTCAAACAAACTTTTTTTTTTCTTCTTTGCACTGGGGATCGAACTCACGACCTGGTGCTTGCCAGGCAGACACTTCTACTGCTGAGCTAAATTCCCAGCCCTGATACATGTTTTAACTGTAAAACATGCCTGGTTCATAGTAAGACTTCCTATGAATATAAAAAACACAAAGTATCTCACTAAGTTCTAAACTGACTCCATGTTTAACTGACAATATGTTGCATATACTGGGCTAAACAATTAAAATTAATTTCACCTGTTTCATTTTTAAACGTGATTCCTCAAAAGTATTAAATAATATGCAAAGCTTATTATTTCTACTGGAGACTCAAACTTTCCCTCCTGGAACGCCTCCTAACACCACTGCTATTACCAAACACACTTCTTCCTGTGCGGCAACTGAAACCACTGACCACAAGGGCAACTGGAAAGTCCTCCCCTTCTCCGAGTCTGTGACTGACGCCCCCCCCCACCTTTTACTCCTTTCCCGGCTCCTCTTCCTCATCCTGTCCCCCAGGTCCCGTTCGCAGTTCTGTTTTCTATTCTTTATACTCCCTTGGTGACCTCAGTCCACTTTCCTCAGCCTATCACTTTCATGTGAAGCCCTGCATTCTTTATCTCTACTTCTGACCTCTTTCTCAAGCTGCAGCTCCACACTGCCAGCTGCCTGCCGATCAGTTCCATCTGGAAATCCCATCATCCCTTCAACTCAGTGTATCTGCGCAGGAAGCTGTCCTCTCCAATTCTGCTGAAGACTCTTATCACTCACCTTGAAAGCCTGGAGGCTATGGCCCCTTTTCCACTCCTATGGTCAGTCTTACTGCTGACAAACTAGCCCGATGGACTCTAAATTCTCCCTTAGTCCCCTCACTCCACCACCATACTAGTATTCCCAAAATGCAACTTTGCTCACACTAACACCTGGGTTCTTCAACAGGTGCCCACTGTCTGCCACAGCAATGCAAACAACCCAGCAGGTATCCCAACAACTCCACACTTACCCAACCTCCAATCCATCCTCCCAGACATAACATATGGCCTTTACCTTCCTGAAGCCTGAGTGCTCTGCCCTCAGTCTCCCTGTCAGCATTTTTTTTTTTTTTTTTTTTGGCGGTGGGGAGGAGGGGAGCACTAGGTCTTGCTACAATATGTAGCCCAGGCTGGCCTCAAACTCACAGCAATCCTCTTACGTCAGCCTCCCAAATGCTGGGATTAGAGGGTATACCACCACCCAGAGACCTTTAGTGCTATCTAATAACCACTGTAGTAGTAATGGAAATATATGGCTTTATCCTCTTTATAAAAGTGTCTCCTTAACAACATCAAACTACAATCTTGTGCAGCATATTATAGGTATGCCATCTTTGGACGCATCAAGGAAATCAAAAAGGAAAACTTTGGTACACCCGGAACTACTGATTCTCAAATATTTATCCCAGATTAGCTCTCTAATTACTCCAAATCGAATGACCCAAGATCCAGTAACTACAAAGTAGAACTCAAAATCTCAATCCTGTATCTGTCCCTCATCTAAATGGGTTCCAACTCAATGAATGGCACTACCGTCCCACTTTGGCAGCTCAGGCCAGAGCCACAGGAGTTCTTTCAACTTTCCCAAGCCTGCCTGCCTCTAATACTCTGTTACCAGGTCCTGTGAAGTTTTCCTCAGTGTTCCTGGAAATTACCCATTTCTTCTCAACTCTCCTGTCAGTTCAGGCAACCATTTTCTAAGAGTACTGTAATATTATTCTGTTGTATAGTCAGCTAACTCCTCAGTCATTTTCAAAAACCCAACCTCAACAAGTGATGTTCTTTCTTAAAACCTTCACTGTTCTCAAGATAGACTTCCAACATGGCTTGTAGACTCTTCTGCATTTGGCCAAGGTTTAGCTTTGTTACTTTCATGTCATTTCCCAGATGGTTTCTTTTCTCAAGCATATTATAATGTCCATGGTATGCTATACAGTTAGTTTCCCAAATATGCCAGTGTCTACTTCTGCCACAAGGCCTTTGCACAAGGTGTCACTTCTACTTAGCTGGGTGTACTCACCCAACACCCTGAGAACCAACACCCTTCTCACATTTTATAGTCTATTTCAGCACCTGGCACATTATAGGTATGCATTAATTATTTGCTGAATGAATGAGTAAGGAGATTGTAATTTTCTAGGCTTAAAAAAAACCAAGGTCAACTGGAAAAAGATTTGACTCTTCCAACCTCAAACTTCTGTGGCAATTGGGGCAATTGACCTATATTTTTATTTTACCTGTCTTGTGAGTAAAAACTAGTAATAATTTGGCTAAACAAACAGAACTTACATGCGTGGGCTTAGAATAATCAAAATAGAGGATGCTGCATTCTACGTTCTCCTTTGCCTTGTAAACTCTAAGACCAACTCATATCAAATTGCTGAGAACCTTTAGATGCAAAGCACAGAATTATGAAAAGCAGCCAAGCAAATGTGGACACATCACAGACAGAGTGTGAAGGAGGCTGGAGAGTATGAGAGACATCACACTACAGGAATGCAGGGACTTTAATAAAAGCAAAAGGCTTGGCGCTGCTCCTATTTTTCTCCACATGACAGCTCTGTGCACTCCCTTGCATACACTTTCTGATCCTGGTAGCTGAGAGAAAGAATGGAGGTATTCTGCGGGGCCATAAAAGCCTTTCCTGATTTATCGACAAAGGCAGATCCTGCAAAGAGGAAGGAAACACTAAGCAACAAGATGAGGTGCCGGGACCTCACTTACAGCATTTCCTTTATGCTTCAGTGTATCACCTCCATTCTACAGATGCAAAAACAGATACCTGTGGTTAGACGGCTAGTCTTGCTGACTACACAGTAAGGTCTAATTCGAACACATTTTTATTAAGCATTCACTCCTGGTCTAGAGTTTAGAGTCTAGGGAGAGAACTGTGAGCAAGACAAGAAGGGTCTGCTCTCAGAACAGCTTACGGTTTCATGGAGAAAGTGTAACTTCAGATAGTGATACAATTCAGACATATCAAAAACAGAAAACTAAGGGATGTGACAGAGTAACCAGGAAAGCAATTTTAGGTCACAAAGTTTTCAGAGATAATTCTGAAGACAGTTTTGGAGAGAACTTGCAAAGCTAAAGAAAATACAGTGGCTATCATCAAGCCAAACCTTCACTGGAAGTCTCTAGAACTACCAGAAGCAAAAATTACCACTCATTCCCCGATTATCAGTAAAGAGAACTACACAGTTATCCTAGTCACAACCCAAGCAATAAGTTACACAGCTGCCAGATAGCTAAGTATCTCCACATGCACCTAGTGGCTGGCAATGAGCTGACCAAATTAGTTCTTAGATTCCCCCAGCACCTACATCAGGATACAATAAATGACTGCTGAATGAATATGACAGAAGGAAGGAAGTATATGCTAAGAGGTTACCCTCACAGGTTAAATCCCTTCTTCTAGCCAAGTGACTTCAACTCACCCCACCCCACTCTGAAGCCAGTCTTAGTCACAAGAGGCAGGTGAGGGAAGTGGGATTAGTGTAAATCCACCAACAATACTGCACTAGGAAGCAATTAGCATACTCCGCCAACCCCTTTCTAGCCAATGGTCAGAAATCTCCAAATCACAATTCTACTTAAAGAAAACGTAGTATCTAAATGATGAATAAAAATTAAGAACAGGGTAATTATTTGGCTTCTTTGGAAAAAAGGTCTGCCAATGAAGAAACTAAGGAGATTTCCATTACCAGGTAGGTACCTGTTCTAAATATTGTAGGCATACCACAAGCTGAGATGACCTGTTTAACAATCTTGCTGGATTGGTACTTCTCCAGGAGTGGAGAGGGGCAAAGTACATTTACCTGTGTCACCTTAGGGCTGTATCCAGTGTAAATTGTAGATGATTATACGATCTGAATTATAGAAATTAAATCCCTCCATCAGCTTTTTGGTCCTGGGGGAGCTGGGCAGAGTACTAGCTATCACTCAGTTCCCTGCTCAGCATGTCTGAAGGTCTCATCCATTAGGGAATCACTCTTCCAGTGTCTCTGCTACAGCTGAAGAGCCAGGAAAGCCTTAGAATGGGGTAATTATTTGGTTTAGAAGCCTTAGCTTCAATTTTCAACTTTATGCCCGAAGGGCTGTCTAGGTGGCCATGGCACATAACAAGTGGCCATTTGCTGAACAACAGAGTTCAATTTGCACCATTCACCAAAGATACCTATACTTTCTGGAAATCATATGCAATGACTGAAAAACACTAAAATTAAAATACCATTTCTGATAAATGCCATCAATTTCTGTGATATCGCAGTGAAGAACCTGGGGCATTTCTTTCTGAGACAAAGCAATAATGCTATACACAATGACTTACACTACAGAATCAGAGGCAGACCCAGTGTAAGGAAATACAGGTGGGGGCAGATTCAGTAAGAATTATATTTACTTTCTCCAGTGAGAAACTTCCTCTGCATAGGCCACCTCATTTTTGAAAAGTAAAACCACAACATGCGAGCTCTAATACCTCTAGGTTTTGCTCTTCCTAACATCTACCACAGCTTTAAAAGTTTTAGGTTATCAACAGAAAACCTTCAACAAAGGGCACAAATTAAATACTACCCCTCTTCACACTGGAAGTACTACTCATTTTTGTTTGCTCTGAATTACCATCGTTTTGGTGAGCCATAAGGATCTGCTTTGCAGAAACTTAGATCCAAAATGGCAGCTGAGCTCCTGAAACCCACCAGAGCCATCCTGCTCATCATAAGTGAGCGCAGGTCTTATTTATCTCACCTTTCAACGGTCTTCAGAAAAACAGTTATAAAACACATGTCAGTGAATCAGATGGCATTCCACTAATGCCCTTAATATCATCCTCCCTTCTGCCTGGAGAGCAGGCATCCTCTGGTTCCCCAGCTCTGCAAACTGAATTAACCAGCCATTCACATTTGTGCACAGTCCACAAAAACAAACTAAGGGCAAAACATGGAAAGTCTAGGTTTTCCTCTATTCTTCTGTGAAGCCAATTTAGGAAATAGGCATAAATGAATCATCTAACAAATAAAGCCCCAAATAATGGCTTTCGTTTTCAGGGAAAAAAACCCACAAAAATCACAGCTCTAGTTTTCCTGAGGCCCACCCCAATGCAATACTCCTTTATCACTAATTTCTTTTTCTTTAAATTCAAACTGTAAAAATAAAAAGACAAGTCTGCCTATCTCCTTTATGTAATGTTTCCAATCCCTCTTACACAAAAGCTGAATTTATATCACCAGAAAATTTACATTCAATCTAAATGGTCACTTCTCTACTTGTAACCATTACTAATATAACAACTTTACTTTAAAAAAAATAATAAAATACTTGCTTTTTAGACAGAGGACTTTAATTATCTTTAAGTATTCAAATGAAAGTCTTTTTGTTAAATTAGCGTGAAAGTCCCTTCATCTACACACAATTGGCCCAAAGAAACAGGCCATTTTCAGCACAAGAGGCCAATCCATTTTAACAGTGAATAAAGCTTTTGAAAGTACTACACACCCTCTTGCAGACTGTCAAATTTTCGAAACGGTTCTGCATTTTTCTCATTTTTTTTAACACTTTCAGACCAAGCAAGCATCTCATAATTAGATTAATTAAAAGGAAACAACAAAAACCACTGCTCCCTTCTAATCAAAATTATTCCATTTATGCTTAATTAGCTTTAATCCGAGTCTATATTTAATGATGGGGATATGACAATTCAATCCATTTGCATATTTTAAATGCCTTTTCTAAACTATACTTTGTAACAGATTTAGAAGAACAGTCCCTTTCTCATGCCAATATGCCACGGCATAAATCAGGAGGGTACAAATTAGAGGAAAAAGAGAAAAAGAAAACAAGGCTTCTCAGAGCCAGGGATGTGCCCAGGGGGGGTGGGATAATTTACCCAGGGGTGGGGGCAATTTACCCGCCACATCACAAACTACAGTCCTTTCAGCCCACCAGACCGAGAAGCATTACATCACACTCTCACAATGATAGGGGGAGGTGGCTCTGAGAAAGCAAGTTTTCGGCTTTCTTTCCTCCTGGCTCTCAGGCTTCTAGAATCCTGCATTGAGAGTAATGGAATTTAACTTCGGGCACTGCACAGTTTCGAGGGTTACTAACAATCACACAGCTACTTATTTAGAGGATCCTACACGACTACTTCACAATAGAAACACAGCCAAACAGGCAAACACACATGAGACATCGAATTTGTGTCGAAAAGCCCAGTTATTCGTCTACATAAAATTAAAAATTTCTTCTTTCGTGAGAAATGGAGGCCAATCTACAGGGAGAACTGATAAAAGAAATAATTCCTAACTGGAGTGAACAGCTGTTTACATCTTTAAAATAGCATGTTTACAAGATAGTCCTACCATTTGGTTGAAACCACGATCAAAATAAAAGCGCATCTGGCTGCACATTTGAGAACATACACAGAAACCCGTGCAAATGAGCGCGCGCAGAAAGGAGAGCGGAGAGCCACATATCCCAAACCTCCTGGTGTTTGCTAGCACCCAAACCCAGGTTTAAATGTATGGGTCCTACTTTAGGTCTCACATCTCTCTAGGAAGGATGGCCTAGTTTAAATTAAAAAAATAATAATAATAATAATAATAACAACAAAAAAAACGCTTTCCCATTCTAGGGCTCGTCCTCCCAGATCCTTTGTCGGCCTTAGCAGCCGAAAGAATGCAAACCCATTTATATTTATGCAAATTTTTGCAGCAGATTTAAGGGGGGAGGGGGGAGTCTGTTTTTTATAAACCTCTTTCTAAATATCGAATTTCCAATTACTCGTAGCTTCGTTTATTTGCAAGATAGAAACGAGGATGAAAATCTACATATAAATTAAAGGTGCAATTAAATCACTTCAAATTTTAAATATTTCACCAAGTCTTTTCCATTTCTAAAATGCCGAACCAAAAGTACATTACGGGTCTGATTTACAGATTCGCGAAATGTCTGAAGCCAGTCTCCATGCTAGACAAATGTCGATTTGCAACAGCACTAGTGAAAACGGTTAGACAAGATCCATATAAATCAACTGGTTTTTTAAAAATTGAAAATATTTACCAACCTCATAAAGTGCAGCAGTGCTTAAATCCAGCAAATTGAGGCATACAAGGTAGAAATGGAAATGAAAAAAGGTCCAAAAAATGAATTCTTTTTGTCTGTCTGTTTTTTTTGTATTTTAAATATTCAGAAACCAGCAGAGACTCTGTCGGCCATTTTGGCTTGAACTAACTCTCTCACTCACTCTCCCTCTTGCTCTCTCTCTCCCCCTCTGTCTCTAAAGGAAGCAGCTTTTTGTGACCTTCAAATAGAGGCGGATCATGTGACTTCGGGTAGGTTTGTCAATCAGGAAAGGGGAGGGAGCTGGGGCCGAAGCTGTCTTAAAGGGGAAGCGGTCCTTTTCCATCACTTTCATTTGTGCAATGCTGTTATCTCACACTCCCCGCCTACAGACGTTGCATGTGCAAGTGGCAACAGCATAAGGGTAACAGATGAACAAAATAGAAAAACCTTTATTGGTTTATAGAAATATGCTCAGTTGCTAACGATTCTTACAGATCCTGGATCTTATCTTGGCTTACTTGCTAGTTACTCTGGAAATTCAGGCAAGCACAGGCTGGCAAACTGCTCTTTAAAAGGGGACTTAAGGCTTTATCCAAACGATTGACTTAATTTTTAAATTAAGGTGAAATACAGGGCACAACTGATCTGTAGTTAGCTTCTCACACGGAAAAGACTAAAAAAAAAAAGTGTCCAAGTATAAACTGTGAGTAGCAACTCACCTTAAGGAGTACAGGATCTCCCCAATCACACAGCTAGACAGCTGCAGGACAGGGACAAGGCTTCCCAATTCTGAATGTGACACTGTTGTGTGTGAATACATGTTCAGTAGCTCCTCCCCCAAACCCAAACAAAAACTATGCAACAGCATACTGAGTTCCTCTGGGTGAGGGCAGGTCTGAGTCATCTTGAAGCTCCTTCCCCACCTGGGGAGTACTGTAGCTCTGCAGCTGACAGACCAGATACTATATTAAAACCTACTGGCTTTGGACTGCTCTTAGTCCCTCTGCATCCCTACCTGCATTTTGATTCCTACCCACCTAAGAAGCTCAGGAAGAGCTTGCCTCTCTAGCCCTGTGTGCTAAAGACAAGTCCCTAGCCTCCCAAAGCCTCAGTTTTCGAAGGTGTGTAAAGCTGAGACTGGACAACAGGAGATAGTTATCTTTAGTTTCTGCCCTAAAGCTCTGCTCTTGGCGTCTTTTAGCAGCTCTGTTTGCCTTATCCTGGCCATCTCAAAACTACTCTGGGAAGGCTTCTTGACTCTCCTAGCATTTCTGATAGCCTTTACTGCCTTTTCAGTGTGGTAGTAATGGCGACTCAGTACTTAAGAAAAAAACCGCTTTCCTGGTAGACCATAAACTGCACAAAGGCAAACACCGTATCTTCCTTTCTGCTCTGTGAGGCCCCACACCAAACCCTAAAGAGCAGGTGAGTGAATGAATGGTCTGGGTCTCCATTAGAAGGGCTGAGTTGAGCTTAGTGGAAGGAAATCGTCCATGTTAAATATAAGAGATTCAGAGGAATTAAAATCACACAGTATCCAGAAATCTACCTAATTTACCTACTTTGAGCCATGCTTAAGGAAATACTGTAACTAAAATAGTAGAAAGCATGCAAGAGATGCATGCCCATGACAATCAGATTCCTCCCATCTCTTAAAAATCAGAGAAGATGGGGGGAGTTCCCTATGGTGCTTCTCCAGGTGACCCAGCCACATGACCGATGGGATGGTTGGTGCTGGCTTGCCCTAAGGAGACATGTGAACATGGTATAACTCCTACACATCTGTCTTTGTGGCCTCTAAGTCTTCACATAGTCCCTTTCCTTTCCATTTCTACTTGGAGAGAAACAGGAAAGGAGCTGTCTCAGAGCAGGCAGAGGCCAGTCCCCACACTATCTGGCAGCCTGGACACGTGGGGTGCCAAATGCTTCCACTGTCTTTGCAAAGCACTGAGGGCAAGAGCCAAGCTCTGCCCTGACAGCTGAGGTGCAGGCAAAAGCAGGAAACTTCTAGGATGGAATTTCTGAACATTTACTCTATTTTTAATCCTTCCAATACCTTCCAGATGAGTTACGGAAAGCGTACTTACATGGAGCATGCTCAGTATGTTGAAGTGCACAGATACTGACTGCACGGCCACCTTGTTTTAATTTGTAATGGACACGATCTCTTTAAGAAACACAATTTTGCTAGGTCTCCACTCCCCAAGGTAGAATATTATTATACAAATGTTTACATGTTTTGCCTTGTACATGTTAAATATGAGCTGAACAAAAAGTTGGGAAACAGAATAAATATATTTTAAAAGAAAATATTGGTCCTGTTTTCAAATAATATGCTCAATATCGTTTTCTCTGACCTTCAGGCTTGATTTTTTGTGCAGTATCTCTAATTTTAAAACAATTCAATCATTTGTATAAAAGAAACAAGTGTTGAGCGTGGCAGGATATGTCTATAATCCCAACACTCAGGAGGCTGAAGCAGAAGAACTGTTGCCAGTTTTAGAGGCCAGCATGGGCTACAAAGTGAGTTCAAGACCAGCCTGAACTGCATAGCTGAGACCTTGTCTCAAACAAACAAACAAAAGAAACAAGTACAGTGCTAAATGCACATTGAAATCTGTGATATATTTATTAACAATTAGGCAATTTTTAAAATTATTACAGAGTAAAGATATAAAAGTAGTTAAGAAAAAAATAAGAACATATATATATTCAAATTATCTTCCAAAGCTAGCACCTTTGGAATTTACATATTATTACTCAAAATATTTTAATTAGGAAACAAGATTTAAAAAAAATAATGGATTGAATATTTAACTAAAAAATCTAGAATATGCCAAGTGTGGTGGCTCATGCCTATAATCCTAGCACTTGGGAGGCTGAGGCAGGAGAATCATTGGGAGTTCAAGACCAGGCTGGGTTACATAGTGAATTTAAGGTCAGCCTGAACTACATAGCAAGAGCTTGTTTTAAGAAAAAAAAAAAAAATCTACGAAAAAAATCACAACTATAATGATACAAAGATGAATACAAAAATCCAAAAAAGAGGAACACTGATCAATAAAATCAGTATTTGTTTTCCTTTTACAAGCAAAAGTACATAATCTTTTTGAAAATCTGACCAATAAAAAAGAAAGTCATAAAAGACCAAGAAAGGGAATATAACTATAGATTTAGAAAAGAACTTGCACATTGTGCAACAGTTACACAGAACTTTTTGTCAATAAATTTGAAGATTAAATAACTGGGTGACAGTCAAGAAAAGTAGAAAATATCAAAATTAACTTGAGAAAACTTAAGGCAACAACAACCATACCAGGAATCTGTAAGGTATTCAAAGAACTAGCCACTAAAACTACCTCAGAGAGCTGGGTGTGCTGACGAATGCCCGTAGTTCCAGCACTAGGGAGGCAGAGGACACCATAATGAGACCTGGACTCAAACAAAACAAAACAAAACAAAACAAAACAAAACAAAACAAAACAAAAAAATCAACTATAGTGGCCCTGAAACAAGGCCAGCAGATCGCTGTAGCTGCTGGTTTCAAACAGGAGTCTAAAGAGAATTCTTTCTGTGGTCTGTTGGCCATTTCAGAACTTTGGAAATGGAATGGTCAATTCATTAGAAAGAAATAGCAGGTGAGTATGGCGGACTTTAGGGGGCCTGCAGGGGAGAGACCCTGGTGCCTCGGGACCTGCACCATGTGGTTGACTTGGGGTGCCTGGAGAACAAGGAGCTCTTCTCCTCTCTGGGGGGCAACTGAGAGTGTGGCAGACTTTCGGCTGCCTGAAGGAGAGAGACCCTGGCACATCGGGACCTGCACCATGTGGTTGACTCGGGGTGCCGGGAGAACAAAGAACTCTTCCCGTCTCTGGGGGGGTGACTGTGATCCTGCCTGCATGTGGGCTTAGAATCAGACATCTTATGTCGTCCTCTCCCCCATCCCATGTCCCCCCTACACCTCCCCCCTGCCTAGCAAGTGGGAGCCAGTGAACTACACATGTTGTGAAAAGATTGGCTATGTTATTTAGTATGAGCTCTCCATATGCAAGGATAAGGACAACCATTTGGAAGAAAACAAGAGAGAGTATGACAGATAGTGAAGATCTCTGGTTGTCTAGCTTTGAAATTTATGCTTTCTTATTGTCCCATTCTGTTCTGTTTTGTTGTGTTTAATTTTATTCCCTTTTAAAATAAAATAAAAAAAATTTTTAAAAATCAACCATGTCAGGCCAAATGGTTTTCTAGGTGAATTCTACCAAACTTCTATTGAGGGCTGGGGATTTAGCTTAGTGGCATAAGTGCCTGCCTTGCAAGTGTGAGGTCTTAAGTTTGATCCCTGGTACCGATAAAATTAAAAAAAAAAAAAAAAAAGTTTACCAAACTTCTATTGAACAGGTAATTTCCACACTATCCTTGCTTTCCCATCATTTGTGAGGATAAAAAGGCAATCTTAATTTCTTCTGTGAAGCTAACATATTCTTGAAACCATTCTGGCTTTAATACCAAAAACAAAACAAAACAAAACAAAACCTGTAGACCAATCTTCACTTGTGAAGACAGATGTCAAAATTCTAAGTAAAATATTAGCAAATGGAAACTATAGCAATTTGTCCGTGGAGGGTTTCCACCAACAATGTAAGGATAGGTAAATTACAATCATATGAAGATGGTTAAATTATCTGTTAACATAAGTCTTCATTTGCTGAACAAATATGTAATAAGTGCTTTGGGTATCAGATTATGTGCTAAGTGACAGAGAGAGAGAGAGAGAGAGAGAGAGCGTGCGAAAGAGCGAGCAGTAAACCAGGAAGTTCTTGTTCACATGAAGCCAACATCTTAATGGGAAAAGGGAATCCCTGACAAGGAAATCAGTTTGATGGACACAGAATTACCTAGGGAGACTCACTCAGGGTAAGATAGGAAAGATTATGCTCAGGGGTGACCTTTCAGCTGGGCTGAAAAGCAATAGCTTATGGGCCTGGTGGTTACACTGATGTGGCTTACACTGATAATCCTAGCACTCTGGAAGGCTGAGGCATGAAGAGCATGGCCTGGAGCCCAGTCTGGGAAACTTAATGACTTAGCATGACCCCATCTAAAATTTTTAAAAAGGGTAGGGATGAGGTCAATGCAAAGGTCCTGGACTCAATCCTTAGGACACCCCCCCCCACACACACACAGAGGCAACTGCTTGCTTGGTCAAGCAACAGGAGTGATGATTAAGGCCAGTCAGCTCATTCAAAAACAAGACTCCAAGGTCTGGACTCATTCATTTACGAAGCCAACAGTCATTATCTGAGTACCTCCTGTATAGTAGGCATTGTGTTAGAATGAGACCCAGTGGAATACAAAAATGTCTAAAGCATGGAAAGACAGAGAAGCTACTGTAAATCGATGATTAAAATATAGCATAGGGGCTGTTGAGTAGCTCAGTGGTACAGCACTTGGCTAGCATGTGTGAGGCTCTAGTTTTGATTCCTAGAAACACAAAAGAAAAGGAAAAAAGTGTGTGTATGTGCATACATATATATGGATGTATGTGTGTATACACATATATATAGTGAGAGAGAAGTCATATGACACTATAATAAGGAGAATCAGACAAGACAGTGCGTTTGAACCATAGGACCTAGTGCATGCTAGCAAGGCTGTACCAATAAGCCACACACCCCTAGCCCTGAGCTGAATTTCAAAGAGCAAGAGTTTGCAGTACAGAAGAGCTAAAAAGGTAAGATCTTTTCTAAGTTTCACCAACTTCAGTTACCAAACCATGGTAACTAGGACAGCTGACAAAAAAAAAAAAGTAAATGTGAGAAATACGTTTTTAGCATCCTTACCCCCAATAGTCAGAAGACAGAATACTAGCCAAGACTACACAACACTCTGCAACACAACTTGAATGAATTACAGTTGGAAACTAGAATGTTAACAGTTACACTCTCTTCATAATTATAAATTAAAATGTTAGCAGGACTTTTGGGATTTTTTTTTTTTCCTCTGATTTGAGGGTCTCGCTGTGTTGCCCAGGCTGGCTTCAAATGAAGTCCTCTTGCCTGGGCCTCCTGAGTGGCTGGGATTACAGACATGCTATCACACCCAGAACAGAAAAAAATTTATTTTTAGTCCTCCAAGTCAAGGCTGGGGATGCCACTCAGCAGTAGAGTGCTTGCCCAGCATGTACAAGGACCTGGGTTGGATCCCTCTCAATGTAAAAATGTCAAAATAAAACAAAATTAAAAGAGACCCTCAAATTCTTCACACTCAGATCTCAAAAGTTACAACTGCATTTGGAGGAAGCCTTCCTTAACATTCCAGAATGAACCTTGTACCCAAATACACCACTACCACAGCATCTTCATACCCTATTGTTACCCACGATTTTCCATTTTTCCCTGTAAACCAGGGGCCCAATACCACGGCCAATGACTAGTACAAGTTTGTGGCCTTGGTTGCTCAGCAGGAGGTCAGTGGTGGTTACGCAAAAGAATCTTTGTCTTTTTTTTTTCCCCATAAAAGGGATCAAAATCATAACCTTGTGCTTGCCAGGTAGGCGCTGTGCTGCTATATCCCCGACCCCGAGAATCGTCATCTGTATTTATAGCCCTGTAATGCACTTGAATCATTCCCAGTCCCAGTTTGAAAAACTGTCTTTTCTGAAATCAATTCCACTGTCAAAACACCTGGGGGCTGCTGCTTTTATTTCTGGGTCTAGCACAGAGGAAGGAATGTTTGTTGAATAAACACAGAAGCACAGGGATGAACAGATGAATACTAGGAACCTAGGAAGTTCTAGGGCTGTGGTGGCGAACCTATGGCACATGCGTTGTTTTTCTTTTCAGACAAAAGATGTGAATGCATGAGTTGTTTTTCTAAACTAAAACCTCAGTATTCAGGTTTAATTGCAGTGTTGGCACTTTGTGATAAATAAGTGGGTTTTGCGTTGCAGGTTGCACACTCGATCTCTGAGAAGTTTATCACTGTGGGTAGAAGACACTGCTTATCCTACAGCTGAGAGCTTAAACACAGTCATGAGGGGGTAAGGATATAGCTCAGTGAGTACTTGTCTAGCATGAATGAGGCCTTTGGTTCACAAAGAAAAAAAAAACACAGGAGACAGCAAGAGAACGTAACATAAATTGTTAACTATATGGTGCATCTGAAGAAAGGCGGGAGTTAGTTACACGTGGTGACACAGCTCAATGGCTCCTGGGACTTCAAAGGCAGGCCAGGATCAGGGCAGTGAGAACAGTGTATTTGCTGCAAAGCTAATGAAACATGGGCTCCAGGACCTCTCACTTTCAAGGGCCCCTCCGGAGGCCTGAGAAGGGGTCTAAACAATGTGCCCAGTGATCTCTTATTTTTTTCCTCTTACAATATTTTTTTTTCAAGTGTTTGCTGTGATAAAAAGAAAGTATAATGTAAAGTTTATAATTTTAACCATTACGCATACAATTCAGAAATGTTAAGCATACTCACACCACTGTGAAATAGGGCTCTAGAACATTTTCATCCTGCAAACCTGAAACTCTCTACCCATTAAACGAAGTTTCCTTTTTCCCCTGTCCCAAGGCTCTAGCAACCCCATTCGACTGTCTCCAGGACTGTGATTATTCTGTGTGTCTTATGTATAGAGTCATATAGTACTTGTCTCTTTTTATAGGTGGTATGGTTTTCTGAGACAGTTCACTATGTAGTCCAGGCTGGCCTTGAACCCTTGATCTTCCTGCCTCAACCTCCAGAATGCTGAGATTATAGGTGTATTTATCTTTTTACCTCTGGCTTATTTCACTTAGCATGTCCTCAGGGTTCATCCATGTTGTAATGCATGTCATGATTTCCTCTTTTTCTTTTTGGCAGCAGTGGAGACTGAACGCAGGTCCAGGGCTGCCTTCACACTGAGCTATATCCCTATCCGTTTGTACTTTTTTTTTTAATGGTACTGGGGATCGAACACACCACCGCGCGCTTGCAAGGCAGGCACTTATGCCGCTGAGCTAAATCCCCAGCCCTTTTGTTTTGTTTTGTTTTTTGAGACTGAGTCTCACTAAGTTACCACACCTGAGCTCAAACTTGTGCTCCTTCTGCTTCTTCCTCCCAGGATGCTTAAATTATAGGAATCTGCCACTACAATCTAGTTTGATTTCCTTCCTTTTTAAAGCTGTGTAGCAGTCTATTGTATGTATACACCACATTTTGTTTTTCCGTTCATCTAATGAATGTCTAGATTGCTTCTACCTCTCTGGAAGTTGTGAACAGTGCTGCTATAAACACAGGGTGCAGGTGCAACCAGGCGTGGTGACACATGTCTATAATCCTGGCACACGGGAGGCTGAGACAAGAGGATCTCCTGGGGTTAGAGGTCTGGGCCGCATAGTGCATTCAGAGGTAGCCTCAACTACACAGCTAGACCCTGCCTCAACAAAACAAAACAAAACAAAACAAAACAAAACAAAACACCAGGAAACGACGACATAGATGTGAAGATATCTCTTTGAGACTCTGCTTTCAATTCTTTTGAAAATATACTCAGATACTGGAACTGGTGGTTTATCTGGTAGTTCTAATTTTTGGGAGACTCTATACTGTTTTTCATAGCAGCTGCATCATTTACAACCCCATCAATGTGCATACTTCTTGTCCACACTTGTTATTTTGTTTTGCTTTCAGTAGCCACCCTAATGGGTGTGATGAGGCGATATCTCATTGCAGCTTTGACTGGCAAATCTCTAATGAGCAGTGATGCTGAGCATCTTTCCACATGCTTGTTGGCCACTTGCACATCTCAAATATCATCTCTGGAAAATGTCTACTTAAGCCCTTTATTCTTTTTTTTTTTTTTCTTTTTGAGACAAGGTTTCACTATATAGTTCAGACTAGCCTTGAACTAACTTTGTAGCCCAGGCTGGCCTCAAATTCATAGCAATCCTCCTGCCTCAGCCTCCTGAGTGCCAGGATTACAGGCATGTACCACTGACACCAGGCTGCTCATTTTTAAAAGTTGTGATGGTGGCTGTTGAATTGCAGGAGCTCTTTACTATGTGGGTATTTGCTTCTTTCCAGAATAAAATGTTTTCTCCCATTTGGTAGGTTGCTTTTGATTTTGTTGACATCTCACTGTGTCTTTTCATTTCTCCTCCTTCAGTGGTGGGGATAAGACCCACGGGTGTTCTACCACTCATCTATGTTCCTAGCCCTTCCTCCTTCCCTCCTTCTTTCTTTCTTTCTTTCTTTCTTTCTTTCTTTCTTTCTTTCTTTCTTTCTTTCTTTCTTTCGAGTAGAATTTTGTGACTTGCTCAGGTGGTACTTGAACTTGCAATTCTCCTACCTCAGCCTCCCAAGTGTCAAGTATTACAGATGTGAGCCACCAAGCCTGGCTATTTTTGCTTTTTTGTCTGCACTTTTGATGTCATATTGAAGAAATTACTGTTAAGTTTAATGTTACCAGGCTTTTTGTGTGTTGTTTTGTTTTCTTCTATGGTTTTTATAATTTTAGGCCTTACATTTTGGTTTTTAATCCATTGAGTTAATGTTTGTATGATTGTGTATGAGGAGGGTCTAACCTCATTTTTTTGCATGTAAATATCCAGTTTTCCCAACACTGTTTGTTAAAGAGACTATCTTCTCCTCATTAAACGGTCTTGACAAGCTTTTCTAAAATCGTTTGACAGTATATACATGGGTTTATTTCTGGGCCTCTGGTCTGTTCCACTGATCTATATTTTGTCTTTATGCCAGTACCACACTGTTTTGATTACTGTAGTTGAATCCTTCAACTTTGTACTCAAATGTTGCTCCCCCTCCATTTTTGATAGTCTTGCTTTGTGGTCCATGCTGGCCATGAATTTGCTCTCCTTAGAAAGTCTCAAAGAATTACTGGACTATGAAAGGATGATCAAAATAGTGTATGGCCAAAATATGAGAAAAAAGTTTTGTAGCAATGTTTTAGGCAGTGAATCAATACAAATACTATGCTGTGTTTTCTGAATTTTGTGATTATTTGTCAACTTTTTTTTTTTTTTTTTTTTTTTGTGGTACTGGGGATCGAACTCACGACCTCGCGCTTGCCAGGCAGGCGCCTAAGCCACTGAGCTAAATCCCCAGCCCTATTTGTCAACTTTTTAAGTTGCTGTTTTCGTGATTTTTTTCCTCATTGAGGTATTCATTAGAACACAGGGTAAAATTCCAAGTCTTGTGTCATGAAGAGGACATGGAGGGACATTATGCTAGCGAATAAGCCAGGCATAGAAGGACAAATACCAATCCTACTCATACAAGGAATCTAAGAAAGCTGACAGAGAAGCTGAAAGCAGAATAATAGTTACCAGAGGAAGGAAAAGGTGGAGAAGATGAGATGGGGAGAGGTTGAACAGCAGGTGTAATTTTACAATTAGGCAAAGCAAAAAATTCAATTGTTCTACTGCATAACAGAGTTACTACAGATAACAATATCAAGTTGTCTATTTCAAATAGCTAGAAGAAAGGATCCTGAATGTTCTCACAACAAAGAAATGACAAATGTGTAAAGGGTATGTTAATTACCCTGGTTTGTTCAGTACTTAATATACACATATATGTACATCATCACATTGTACCTCCATAAATATGCATGCAAATAAAATTTTTAAAAAATTTAATTTGAACCTGTTTTTTAATTTGGAACTAATTTTCTTCTTCTTAAGGAGCATTCTCATCAAATCTAGATTTGGTCCTGGCCAGAAAAGAGAGTCGCTTTGCTTGAACAGAGAGGGACATGGGGCTGGGGAAGGGAGAAGAAACCAGACATGTGCAGAATACCTTAAGGACAGCCCCACACAGAGCAGGAAGTCCTTCGGACAATAGAGAAGATAAGCATAGGAGGGCTAGAGGCATCTTACAGAGGCCCATAAAAGCCAAGAAAAAGTTCAGGCACAGCTACCAGGGCATTTTCCATGAAGGACAAAACAACCAACCAATTACAGGTAGGGACGCTTAAAGAAACGCAGTGATGAAATCAGGCCTATTGGAACACATTCAAGAAAGCACTAAATATAAAGGCAAACATGTTTGAGATTGGCTTTTCTTTTTCTACTAAGAAATCAAATTCTGGAATTTTATTTCACCTCAGATTTTTGAAGTGACTGAGGAACAGGGATGGGAACTTAGGACACCTTTGTTCACTCAATATGTATTTACTGGTGTTTTCTGTGAGCCAGGTACTCTTCTAGGCAGGCACTGAGGCAACAAAAGTCTGTCCTTGTAGAGCTGAAGAGCTTGCAAAAAGTCTCACTGAACCTGGCCTCCACTGCCTGTCATCACCACCCCCCAAATGCTCTCCCAGGTGTCCACAGATGTCAGGTGGGAAGAGAGCTATGCAGAGTGCTTGGAATGGAACTCCTGTCCCCATCCTCTAGCGATCAGAAACCCTGGGGAAAACAGACTCAAGCTTCTCCTCCAGGCACCCCCAGAGATTACTGATGATGAACACACATTTCTTAACCTTTATGTACATAACACTAAAGATCCAAAACATTTTACAACTACACCATAGTTGTCCATAAGAAAAGTAAGACTTTTCTTAGGTTAACTACAGTTTTCTGAAAGCTGCATGGAAGACCCCTATGCACATTCATATTCTTAGTTTAAAAGTAAGCGCAACCCAAGCAGCTTGTAGTTATTTGAAAATATGTATCTATTACATTATTTACTCTTAATGTAATTAACCCATGCCCCGCGCATCCAAAACAACCTCATAAAACAGAATTCAAAACTTATTATGATTCTGAGACACTTAAGGGGGAAAAAGGAATTTTTGGAGAATTAAACTTTTAAGCAATTTCAATGCAAACTATAAATTTTATTAGCAGCAAAAAGCTTCTCACACACGCATTAAAAATGTTGATGGTTGTGGCCCTGAAGCAAGGCCAGCAGATCGCTGTAGCTGCTGGTAGCTACAGGAGCCTAAAGAGAATTCTTTCTGTGGTCTGTTGGCCATTTCAGAACTTTGGAAATGGAATGGTCAATTCATTAGAAAGAAATAGCAGGTGAGTATGGCGGACTTTAGGGGGCCTGCAGGGGAGATACCCTGGCGCTTCGGGACCTGCACCATGCGGTTGACTCGGGGTACAGGTAGAACAAGGAACTCCCCCCACTCTGGGGGCAGCTGAGAGTGTGGCAGACTTTTGGCAGCCTGAAGGAGAGGGACCCTGGCGCATCAGGACCTGCACCATGCAGTTGACTAGGGGTGCTGGGAGAACAAGGAACTCCTCCCCTCTCTGGGGGGGCGGCTGAGAGTGTGGCAGACTTTCGGCAGCCTGAAGGAGAGGGACCCTGGCGCATTGGGACCTGCACCATGTGGTTGACTCGGGGTGCCGGGAAAACAAGGAACTCTTCTCGTCTCTGGGGGGCGACTGTGATCCTGCCTGCATGTGGGCTGAGAATCGGACATCTCACGTCGTCCTGTCCCACATCCCATGTCCCCCCTGCCCCTCCCCCCTGCCTAGCAAGTGGGAGCCAGTGAACTACACATATTGTGAAAAGATTGGCT